>JAQIXI010000947.1:0-17070 GCA_034700165.1 Galumnidae sp. Gr-Ori-00277 | reverse complement strand
CACTCTCTCTCTCTCTCTCTCTCTCTCTCTCTCTCTCAACGGTAAGGTCTCTCTTCCTAAGTCTCAGAAGCATTGATCAAATAATATAATAAATTTTGACGCATATGTTAACAAGTAATTGATTATTACAAATGAATGATTGCGAGGATATTCTCAATATTTTGTGACATAACTTTCAATCAACAAAATCGTATCAATCATTAGATTTGTTGCGACACTATTTTCAATAAATTAATGAAATAAACTTTTAATAAAATTAATGAAATATAACCGAAAAACTATTCGTTTGATTATTTATTTCTGTCATTAATAATAATAATGTAAGAACTCATTCATCGCACAAATTGTTGGCATTTATGGCACAGACAGCCAAACATGTGTTCCAACTAATCGACATTTAGTCTTCACTCTGTGTTTAGACTTTTTTCGTCTATTATATGAACCGACTTTTCACTCATCTCTCATTTTGACTGCCAGAGCGAGCGCTTCGGCTTTTGATAATCTTGTCATCCGTTGCAGTGGATGTGCTCTCAAGGGATGTTCTCTCAAAGGATTGATTCATTTCATGTTTCTATTCTTTGTAAACCCAACTCTACTCAAACCTAATCGTATCTTTTATTCAATATTGAGTCTAAACAACGATATATTCTATTATATCCTTAATATATAAATATTACTTTTGACCGAATATTAACAAAAAAAAAAATTTAAATAAAAGTGACTTTTTTGGGGAAATATTCAAATTTGTTGAGTTATTAATCTATAGTACAGATTCTATACCTTGGTAATTGACAAGTGAATGTCAAAGAGATCCTGACTGTCTTCATAACTACTGCAGAGGAAGTGAAGTGAATATAAAAGAAGTAAATCCTCAGTTGAAGTGATGAAAAGCTAAAATTGTTCCGACACTGACTGACTGACAGACAATAGCATTATTGGGTTCGCACCGATACCTCATATACAGAGAATGACTGTTAGTAAGAGTAGAGATCCACTGATTTTACTTTTGAGAGCACTTTTATAATGGTCTGAACGCTCCAGAAATCATTGTTTAAGTGATTTCCTATCCATAAAAATTTGTTTCGCAAATCATACGATAGACTCTCAAAGATTGATATTCTATTATATTAAGCCATTAGTTATGACATCACTTTACGCGCCTTTCCTTAGTTTTCAAACATAAAATTAAATTCAGTCCTTATTTTATTTCGTAAATTCGATGTTAATATTATAGAGAAGAAGTGATTTACGTTTAAGTCGTGGCTTATAATTATAAATCAATTAATAATATTTAGTTAAACATTTAAGGGGTAATTATAAGCAATTAATGAGTTTTATGGGAAGAATTTAAATCCGTTTCACAGGAATTTTCCTACACTTTTGTAAAACTAATTTAAATAATAAAATCATTTAAATTTGAATCGAAATTTAGTAAAAAATGAATTTCAATGAAATTTCTTTCTGTCAATGAATTACATATTTATTTGAATATAAATCTCTATTATATTTGTATTTTTAAATTCTTATTGGAATTAAAGCTTAAAAAGTAATCCTGAGCTCAAAGACAGGCAAATCAAAGAATTGAATATAATTTTAATTTTATTTAAAGGAACTCATTCTTCAAAAACGTGTAACTCATTGGATATGTATTTCTTGTTTGACATATGATTATGTATTTCTAGTATACATATCTGGTATATACATAGAATTATGCGGTGCTTCCATACAATTGCATACAATTCGGTAGCTTTTGGAGTGAAGGCTGTAATAGTGGTTGAGGCGATCATAAGTGTCATTTGCTTTTGCCTACATTTCCAACAATAATAATAAGTCCTAATAATAATGGCTTTTCTTCTCTGGTAAGTCCCGATTCTAAGACCAAACTGTGGAACACAATGTAATCGAGTATTACAAGAGAGTCGAGTTGTAATTCGGATGAAAAGAGCGACACAACAAAACCCGAGAGCACAGAATAAATGTATGAGCGGTTCGGACAATCATATTATAGCTGCGGCACATTTACCTTAGACTAAGAAAAGGCCTTTTTTGTTGAACTGCCATTCGATTGTGTTAATGTGTGATCTCTACAGCAAACCATCCGTGCAAACCATGCAAACCATGCAAACCATGAAAACCGTTTTACGAACAGCTTTTCGTATATTTGGAATATGAAAAATCTTTGTTGGGCTGTTTTAGAGCTGATCCCTCTCTTCAATACCTTATGTTTTGTGTATTGAATAGCAGTGATTGCAAAATAGCATTACAATTGGCAGTAGTGCTCAACCATTACCTACAGAACTATTGCTGTCATTTATATTGATGTCATTGATGTGTCATTGATGTGTCGGTACCATTTGATAGATTGTTGGCCCCCAACAAACTGTCACATTTTGTTTGACGTATGGCTGCACCGATTCAATACAACTCTAATAATACAATTCAAATACAACTAATTCTAGTTTTTAAGTGAAGTCTACAGCGAATCATATTTACTGTAATTCGTTGACTAATGCACTCAAAGCCTAATATAAAGACTTCAAAGAGTAGCCAATAGTCTATCCCTTTGAATATTAATTTATTTTTATCGAAAATATTTCATTCCTATACTTTTTTACGTTTAATGCCTAAAAAGTGTTGACTCATTTAATTTTATGTAAAATATTTTTCAATTTTAGATAAAATTTTGGTTTTGATTTCAAAATTTTTGGAAATATTTATGAAATATTTTAAGTTTTTTAACAAAACAGTTGAGAAACAAACCCCAAGTTATGCATAACTTAGAGAAGAGGCAAGAATTCAATCTCTGTCTCCACTCTATTGACTCTAAACTATGAGAAAAATGTTTAAAAAATTATAATTAATTCTTTTCTGTGAATACTTTTATTTCAATAATAATAAAATGGAAACGAAAAGCGTTTCCCAAAGCATTCACTCGTTTTAGTGAAGCGAACGGACAGCCAAAGGAAAGGCTTTAGTCCTGATTTTTGTGGAATTCTTTTTGATAGTCTCTTTTCAATGGGTTTTTCATCTGTTTTTGCACTCGAGTAATGTCAGGCATGCGATCTATTTTTGAAAGTTGTGCACTACTTGTGCACTACTCCTACTATTTGATGCACAGAAGAAGTTGTATACATTATTATGGCATAGACTCCATCATTGTATTGTATGATATGCTTCTATACACAGCATAAGATTAATGGGACAGTTGTGCACATTTCAGACTTCATCTAATGTTATACTTCACTGTACTCGTATGCCTTCCCTGTCATCCAAAGTGATTAATGGAGAATAATTTTTGTCTATTTCTCCAAACAAAATATATGGCGAAACCCTCTCTTCTTATCTCTCCATCATTTCAAACATTTCTTCCGAAACAGAATATTTTGACTCTTCTTTTTGTGTCCTTTCATTAGAACAACAAAACCGATACAATATCTCAATAGTTGTCCATTCATTCACTTCTTCGCATTAAATGTAATTCTATTCGAAATCATATCATTTTTTTAACTACTTTTCAATTACACAAAACAAAATCAAATGCCGTTTATTTCAGTTATAATTTTCCAACGAATATACATTTTTATCGAAATTCTTTAGTTTTATTCTAGTTCATTTTATTTTCAAACGTTTATTATTAATTTTTTTTAACACAAAAAAAAACATATATTTCAATGATTTTAGTCTTTAAAAATGCTAGAAATTTATCTGGAAACTAATTTGACATAATTATAGTAATGGAAAATATCAATAAAATATATTTTATGTAATAAAACGAAACAATTTTTATTATAAGACAAATTAAATCATAAACTTTGTGGTCATTATATCATAAAATATGTGATTTTTGTTTGTCTCAATGTTTATATGTTCTGCTTATCAAAGATTGTCTCTTATAATAGTTTCCTCGAAATCACTTATCGAAAGGAACTCATATTTTGTGTGAAATTATTGTTTAGTGAAATAACAATAAAAATAAGAAGAGCTCTAAATCGCGATCAGAGAACAGTTTTTACTTTTATTGTTTAGTGAAAATAACTCGAAATATATCGCAATTCTGTTTACTCAATGTTTTATGTTTGGGACAGAATTCAAGTCTTATTTTGTATGACCATTGACTACATGTGCTTATGATATACGATGGCATACAAATAGCAAATAAAAACAGTTTTCATCAAAGAAAGAGCTCAAGATTTCCGAAACCAATGATATGCTTGAGCTGAGAGACAGCGCTCTGTTTTTGATCACAAATGATAGCTCTCTCTCTCTCTCTCTCTCTCTCTCTCTCTCTCTCTCTCTCTCTCTCCCTCACTCTCTCTTCTATATCTATCTTTTCATTGCAATATATTCTGTGTTTGCGTTTAATATTTTTCATGCATTCCTGAGTTTTTATTACAGACATCTCTCATATCTTATATAACATTATATTTATTTTTATATATATTTTTCAGTTCTGTTGTTCTCTGCAATAGATTATACTTTATGTGAAACACACTCTCATTATTATTGAGAAATATCGCTATTTTTTACAGTTTTGCTTTGGGTTGTCGTTTATTTTCAATATTTCATTTATAATTTAAGGATGTGTTAAATAAGATAAGTCAGGTTCCCTTCTCTCACACACTTCTCTATTTGAGTTTTTGCCCAAAATTGACAAAAAATAAACCATTTCTAAAAACACATTTATTCGTTGATTTAAGAAAAGGAATAAACTTTTCTAATATTATTTATTTATTTATTTATCGAAGTTATGTCGCCTTAAATCGCCATTTCTTTATAAATTTACTCAAAATATATAATATTCTAAAACAGGGACGAGCAACTTTAAATTTAGCGCTAATCTTGGTAGTCATAATTTGTTTTATATTTATCTAAGTTGTATATATGTGGGTGAGTTAAACTTGCAACAATAAAATATTAATTACAAGGGGGTCTAAAGCATGGATGTAATCCTAAATGTAATCTTTGCTCTTTCCTTCTCTAAAATAACATGAATTCTAATAAAGAATAAAAATCACAAAAAAAGGTTTATTTCTGATGGAAATTCTTACTATAATTCCTTTACTTATATGCCCTTGCAAAGGGCACATTACATTTTAAGTAAATTTAGTCATCAATATTTTAAATATATTTTTGTGTAAATATAATGAGTTCTCAATTATTAAAATTTAGAAATGAATTAATGATTAATAGAGCGATCATTTATAGAGTAATAATAATATTATTATTATATTCTGAGCGCAGATTTTGTTGTTTGAAGTGATTATAATTGCAATAAAAGTCTATTCTATGCCATCAAATGTTTGCCTAATTTATTCCTCTGACTCTAATGAGTAATTTGGGTGAAAAGCAATCACTGGTTTGCGATCGACTTTGGGTTATAATTGCAGCTCAAACCAGTGCTCATCAAAAATTGATGATATGAATACTGTGACAGTAGTTTTAGACCACATATTGGCCAAACACTACCTTCACATTATGCACTCCATTCGCTATTCATTTAAATTATTAATGAATACTCGCTATAAAAACTTTATATAAGATATGTATAAAACACTTATATAAAACATAATACACTTTAATCTACTGTTAGTTGTATTTTATTTCAACTTTTTTTTGTCAAAAATTTAATGTTTTTAATATTTATTCGATAATAAAAATTTTGAGCTTAAAATTGTCAAAACTTTTATTATACTCATCAAAATAAAATATACCATGATACATTTTTATATTTGAATATATTATATTTAATAGTCTTTGAAAATATACTCAATTCGACAAAATTCTGTTTTTAATTACAATATTTTTGGGACCAAAAATTACTTAATTTTGTGTCTGAAAATTTATAGATGAGAAATTATGTTGCTAGCTCAATTGCATATTTATTCAAATGTAATCCCATTGTGTATTCAAAAACTATCCGCTGGTCTTATGGACGGACGTAAAGGACCCTTAAATATACCGATTTTTTGTTATGATTCATATATGAATAATATAGACATCAAATATGAATTAGAAATTTATTCAATGGAAACACCTTTACGTTTATGGCATAATTTGGTCCTCAAAATATTATACAATATATACTCCTGTCCTCCTCTACCATATAATCAACATTAATATGAGTTCGCAGTAAAAAATGTCTTAATTAGTAACTGAACCAAATGTGGTCTCATTTGAACTAATGGTGAGATTATGGTTTATATGACTGTTAAAATTCAACTGAAAATATATTTTGACGGTTTTTCTCTGCTTTTTATTAGAGTTAGAGTAGGTGTGACTCAAACGTGATGTTTAACTAATTGTCATACAATACAACATAAAATTGTCGACTAAAGTATTGTTACATTAAAAAAACAAAATTAAGTGAATTTCCCTTTTATTGATCACTTTATGAATGCAATGCAATGGTGTCCACCCCAACCAATAATGGTGTCCACTCCAACCAACTAAACTCATAGTTTCCAAACAACTTGTTCAATTTGAACCATTATTAGATTACCAAATACAATTTTAACAATTTTGCCATTATTTTTGTCCCAGATAATTCTAAATTATTTGAAAAACTCCAATTAATTTTATAAATCGATTACCTTGGCTATCTCATTGGATCAAATTATTTGAACATCTCTGGAGAGTTTGAATTTTTTTTGAGGTCATTTCTAATGCAAACACTTTCGACATATAATTAGCCAAAAATTTAAATTAATATTTTCTATATTTCTGTCGATTTTATGATAGTTTAATGAATTTCTGTTAATAATCTCTGAATCATTAATTACTATTATTTCAATATTTGCCTTTTTTTGCGTTCAATTAATACTTAAATTGAAAAATCAATAAAAGATAAGTTTTAATGAATTAATAATTTTAAATATTTAATATTTTTTTTCAAAACTATATAAAACTATATAAAAGTTATTCATTGCTCTACTTTTGAACAAATCTTTGTTTTATTTTGTTTTTATTGAAATTTCCTTTCATTTGTAGTCATTCTTTTTAATCAAATTAATAAATGATTTATGAATTTAATTCATAACATTTACGATAACTTAATTGAAATGTAGTTTTTGTCCGTCAAATTGAAAGTTAAAGATAATTGAAAGGAGTATTCAAAGGCTATTCTCTAATTAAGTTTTCCCTTTTTTTTCTAAATACTCTTTTTAAAAATGAAGGCCTCGTTTTTTTTGAAAAATAACTTATGAATCATAAGTTATGATTTATTGATATGTTTGCAAGTATTGTATTTTTAATCACTTTGTGATAGATTTTACTCATTCATTATGAGTGGTCTCTGAATTTAAGCCACAAAATAATGAGTAATAAATTATTAATCAAATCCTATGACTAATCTTTTATTGATTACGGTTTGAGACAAACACTAAAATTAAAATATGAAAGAAATATAAATTCCGTTTCTTTAAAGAGAAATTAAAGGGAAAAAAAGTAATTAATTGAAAGTATGTTAACAGACTTTTCAGTTGAGTTCGTAATTTCATTCAAACATTTTTTAAATGAAACAAAAAATATATAATAATTCAAATGAGTAATGAATCAAAGAGTAAAGGGAATGAAAAATAAAATGATTAATGATTTTTGCAGTTATTTTAATGTATTTTTTCGTAACAGACAGTGAATGCGTTTATTTGAGTATAGGATGTAAAACAGTGATGCCAAGGGGTGGGCAATTATATCCAACACTCTATTTTCTTCCTTATAAATTATAAGTTATGCCCCAAAGGAAGAAAAATATCAAAATTACTTTTAAAATTAAATTAAAATAATTAAAATTTATCAAGGGCAAAATATTGGGTATTTTGTGTTTCTTTTGCTATTTTGAAACATTTATTGACTTATTTGTATAGTTCTTATAGTATAAAAATAATTGATAGAGTTCTGGGTTCTGGAGGAACTCATATTCAAATTTAAGAATTCAATGAATTTAAAGGAATTGTCTTAACATAATGTTTGTATAGAAAAGGGTTAGAATGAATTTGAGCCCACCTTTGGCTGGCTATTAACATGGCAAAAGTTTGATAAGTCAAATCTTGTTTAATGTTTATCACTGAATATAACGATAAAAATAAATTGAATTTTAATTAGAAAAAGAAAATTATTATAGAATTAGATAAAAGTCATTTAAAGTTAATCGACAAAAAAATACCCAAAGAATTCATCGAATATTTCAAAGGTCGTAAAATACCTGGTAGTTAAATGGCTGGACACAAACCATGGAATTAGAAACTGCTTAACAAAACTTTGATTCGTATATTATTCGTACTAAAAGGATATCGAAAAGGAATCAAATAAATTAAATGAAGGCTTAAGTTTTGTCACTTATATTAGAAAATATATTACTTAATACGACCCAAAGATCTTTCGATTTAATTAATAAATAACTGATTTTAACTCATTATGAATTTTGCCAAAAATATTTTACCATGTTACTAGAGAAAGAGGTCGAATCAAATTAATTCTAATCCTTTAAAAACTTTAAGTACAGAAATTACCCTTTATTTCCATTTATGATTCATATTTATTGGAAAATATAATAAATAATAGTTTAAATTTAAAGTTAACTCGCAAAATAATTAATATATAGCGATGTCTTATCGCGAATCTACTTTTGAGGACATCTTTTCGTTTTAAAATTGTCAGCACTTTTTCCTTAAATTTACTGAAAATATCTTAAAAATGACATTTTGTGGCAGAGATTTAATTTCAGAGATCATCGGTTTTTCATATGAATATATTTTTAGGAATTTAGAGATTAAAAGACTATTAAAATCAACAGTAATTTAATATAACTTTATTAAAGTCTCATTTCTGAGAAAAGTTGACACAAGGAATGGTCACATCCTTTCAAAGAGTTGCAAAGACTATCAAAATTCTAAAAAAGTAATTTCTCATAAAATAAAGTTTCCCATAGAGTAAAAGGAGACCATAATTCTAATGCCTTTTAATTCTTAATGAATAGTCAATAATATTGGAAGGTGCTAGTGGCAAATAGCTAAGGAAAAGGTAAATTAAACTCTATTTGTGTTTAAAAGGTTATTAAATGAATAGGAATCCAATGATCGGTTAGTGATCACAATCGAAATCCCAATTACTATCTGTGAGTTCTTTTGATTTGTGTTTAACTCATAAATATTTAATCCATTAAAAAATCTAAACTATTTTGTCGTTAATTATCGGTTAAAGAAAAAACTTCGAATCGACTAAAAATTATGAGACATAAAAAGTTCGATAAAATTTAATTTCATATAAAATGTAATGAATCGCTTCTCAGCTATTTTTCGCATTAATTACTGGTAATAAAAAACTTATTAATTTTGTCGCCGAACTCAAGAATTTAGCAAAAGATTAATGGTTTGATAACTCGACAAATGCCTTCTTTAGTAGGACTAAGTTATTAACTTTAATTTATTTCCAATTTTATTGATATTAAAAGTAATTAATACTTTAAGGCAAAAGATTGTGACAGTTGTTAAAATGGTAGGGAATCGCAAATAAAATTTTATGATTCGAGTTAACCATAAAAAATAAATTACTATTTATGTGTTCAGACAATTAAAGTGTAGTCAAAGGCATTGCCCTCACATTGGAATCCCATAATTGATTCCACTATTAAAGAGTTAATTATTAAATTAAATATAATTACTTAACAGATATTTTTGAAAAGATTGTTGCAAAAAGACGCCGATCCTCGCAATCATCGCTTTTTTCTTCTCGATTACACGCAAACTATGCGAAAAACAAGTTTTCAACAAAAAAATTACCTTAATCATTTTAAGGACTAGCATTGTATTCTCTTAATCATTACGATGATAAATTGTTTTGTGCAAGTGTATATATAATCTTAAATTTTTAATTTAAAATATTATTAATGATTCTAATAAAGTAAATGTTGCAGGACAATTTGCTTGTTTGACCCCTTTAGTAAGTTATGTTCACTAAAATTGGAAGCCTTTGGTTTCTCCCTTTATTAAAATGGTTAACACAATCAGAATAAATAAGATTTTGCTTATTATCTCACATTTAAGTGAAGACAAATTTTTGCTTTAAATAACTCTCGAATGAACTCAATATTGAATTAAATTCTTATTTTTTGTGAGTCTTTATAAGTGAAGTGAAAATGATTTAAGAGTTTTGAGAGATTGGAGTAAACGCCAGGAAATGATTATCAGTGTATTTGACACGAGTCCAAAATGGCAGCAAAACTGATGAAAGCGGTGAACAATCAATCAAATAGTCTCACAGTTTGTGACCTAAACTGTGCGCTCAGATATAAGTAGTGAGAAAGTGGCGCACCGTTTGCTTTGCTTTCCTTTACTTTCAAGAATTCATTTTATATGAATTTTTTGCGATTTTTCTAATATTTCTTTACTCTTCTTCTTCATTGAATTTTCCGCAGAGATATATCCCATCGACACATGCATTGCAAATATACAGTTTATGTGAGTGTAGGCAGTGCTGAGCCATCGAAATCTTCTAATGGCGATCGCAATGTCGAAGACTGTGTGCACCATAAGTATTAGGCAGTCATTAATCATATTTTGTTGTATGGAATGAGAGGCAGAACAGAGGCAAAGGAGAAAAGTAGTGAAACTTGAGTTTTAGTTGACAGCCGTGTGTTCTCTGCACCAGAAAACTAGTGAGAGATGAACTCATGTCGTAATTTTAGCGTTTAGTGATTGATTGCTTCGTTCGCATACATAATGTTTGTGTGGTTTTTGTGTTGAATTTTTTTCTGTGCCTTTACTCTGCCTTTAGCTCTACTACTGATGACTGACAGTCATATCACTCATACAAAAGTCGATATCAGATATTTGTGTTATAATGAAAATTAAATGTCTTTCCATACAATTCATGCAAAGTTTGATCTTAACTGAAATTTGAGCCAAAAATTATTCATAAAATCTTTTAATAATATTTTAATATCGCATTAAAATTAAGAAAAAACTATTTTCAGCTCTAATTTAACAAAAATCTCATTTAATAGAAAATTATTTAAAAGAAAAATTAAAACTCAAATATTTTTTAAATATTAATCAAAAGAAAATGTCTTTTCTTTTGCCAAAAAGTGTCAAAATTAATGTGAAATCATTGAAGGCGTAAATGAGTGAACCATTCATTCGATTCTATCATAAGTCAGAGCCTTTTCTGAAGGTTTAGCGCTAAATATCCCCAAAAATAAATATTCTTTGCGTTGAAGACTAACTGTTATGTAGTTTAATGTACGACAACAGATGTTGTCACCAATCAAATGATTCCACTCAAACTAAGACAGACTTTTCGCACACCATTTACGAACCCTGTCTTAAATAGTGAGTCAAATGGTGAGACTGAGTGAGTCAATAGGGGAGAGGGAGAGAGAGACCAAATGTTGAATTGCTTATGTTAAGGACATGAGAATATGATTGGGATATGAGTTGTGATCTCATATTTTATTATTTGCAATCAAATGATGGCATAAACTGTTTGATCGCTGAGATAATGATTATAACTGACTCTTCTGACCATCGATTCATTGAAAACATAGATTTGTATCTAAAGCTGTTGTCATTTATAATGTCTTCGCATTTCATTTATTATAAAAGTTGTAATTATTTTTGTTATTATTATTTATACATTCCTTTTGGCCTAAACATACATTTGTATCAATACTTTTATTAGATTCAAAGTAAAGATAATTTTGAGATACGATCCCAAACTTAATTAGCAAAAGAAATGTAATGAAAATATTTTTTTAATTAAACCCTTGAAATTAAAGCTAAAGATATGATTGATTGAAAAGCAAAACATATTAATCTGAAGTAAAGCAGAACTTTCAACACTCTTTACGATAGACTGAATTTTAAATTTATTTTAAGAATTGCCAAATGATTTCCTTTCGATCAATAAATTCATTCATCATTTTGTCGTAAAAAGTCATTAATATTTGCTCCTTTGAATTGCATTTTTCAGATGAGAACAAAAATCTAATAAAATCTGTTTAATATCAAACGATTTATCATTTATTTTATTCACTTAAACATATTTTTCTATTCATTAATTAAAGTTCACTATTTTTCTCAGCATTTAATTGATTTTTCAAATTATAGTTATTTTTCATTCGTTTTCATTATTTTTTTTTTTTGTATAAAATGTGTCAATAGTTAAGCGATGAATATTTATTCAGATCTTTGTTTGAACTCTAAAGCATTTAAATGAGTGATTAAAATAAAATCATATCTTTTTGTTTATCACTCAAATTGTCGACAAAATTTATTGAATCAACACTTATGGCAAACATTAACTTAAATGTATTTTTGACTGAAAAAAAGTTTATCTGAAAAGAATTCAATGATTTGGAAATTTTTCTGTAAATCTGCGACTGTTTTGTTCAGCAATTCTTGAACTGGCATTTGATTGACTGAATCCGATGATAAACAAGTGATGGTATATAACAGAATACACCAAAAACTTAATGAGAGAATCAAAAGGAACAGAAAAAGTGCTGATTTTGGTCAACACATATGTTTCACATTAGAGGCAAACATTACTTCTAAACAACATTTAACGCAAAGAACAGTCAAATAATGAAAACGATTGAGAGATGAAACCCAAAAGTCATGACTGAACCGCCGCTCAGATCAGAAGGAGAGCCGAAAATAAACTTTCAAACATAAAGTCTTTGATAGACGTCTTCGATGTTTAGATTTGATGCTAAACGAGTCACTCCTCACTATTGAAAGACAGCTCAGACTTTAAATCGAAAGACTCTGTTTTATGGATAAAATTATTGTCATTACATTAATCAATACATTTATAAATCTATATTTGCCATACATTCCATACTTTCCATGCATTTACTCTAAACTTCCTTTATTTGAAAAAATGATGTGAATCCGGATTATTCTCTTATCAATTAACTATTGATTTATATCAGATGTCAAAAGAGAATATTCACTACAAATGAAATTAAACACAAAAATATCGATAAATTTTGTTTAGAATATAAGAGAAAATCACGAATTTTTGCTCATATTTTAGGATTTTGTGGCGAAAGATATAAATCTTTTTTTCAAATAAAAGTTAGTCTCAAAAAATACAATTGAATTCAAAAAATAGTTCTTATGTCGAAAAGTAAAGAGTGTTTAAAATATGGCTGTTGTCCAGGCATTCAATTGTCTGTTATATATCTGTAAAAAATGGTTGTCCGCTATCAGAAAACATCTATAGGTCTATCATTTGTGTGCCCACACATTACAATATAAATGGTTGTGCTGTCAGACTCCTACCGATTCTGAAACTCATAATTCTTTTTGTAGGACTGAATGGCACTCATATGCAATGTATGCCTCAATTGATTGTTATGTATGCCATACAACACAACTTTGTTCTCTCCTTCTCTGCAATCTCTCATCAATAGCACTGTTAGATATTTTTAGGACAATTGCCATATTTTTTTCTCTCTTCTATTCAAACGTTTTGTTATGTTGTGTACCGAATGACACCTTATGTCCGATCGCTGTCTAAACTATAAATTCATTTTGAATTCGGGTTGCGTTCAATGCGGTAGAAATCCATACAACCGTCAGACCCCATACAGTGCACAACATTTTCATTTTCACTGCTTTTCAACTGATTATGTCTTTTATTTGCCGCCACCTCTAGTTCTTCAGGAAAGTACCACAATTTGGACAACATTTACATTTTCATATCCATATTGAGCACTAAAATTAATTTTTGTTTTTTTTTATTTATTTAAAAAATTACTTCTCTTTTATTATAAATAATTTCAAAAATCTTTTCCTAATTAAGTATTTGATCGTAAAAATGTCGACAATTATAGTGATGTCAAACTATGAGTGCAAGTCTTTCACTTATTGATTGTCTGTCAGTCATGTATTTGTCTTCACGGCTGTCAACTTTTTTCAATAGAGTGACCGATATCTAAGATTCCTTTCACTGCTATCCCTGAAAATTTTTTTTATTAACCCTGAAATCAATGAATAAATTTGTAGTAAATTCATGGAATAGTTATTGAAATAAAGTGGAAATCAATAGAATGAGTGAAAAATAAAGGAATTTCGTATAATTTATTTACTTTGATGTCAATCACATTATCTTGGTTAAAAAGGTTTCACTTCAATTAAAAATTATTGTCAATTAAATTGTGAAATAATTTGAAACAATCAATTTAACATATTTTTACCACTTTTGGGTACATTTTCATGAAAACCTTGCACTTTTTATAAATAAAATATTTTTTTTTAATCAATAGTTTATGATTTGAAACAAATAAAAAACGGATCGAAATTACAGTTCAAATGAAATATATTTCAGAGTTGAATGCGATTCAAATCCGCTGTTCTTTATATTCATAGTTTGGGTAATAAATGTAAGTTCAAAGCAATAAATAATTGTTAATAACATTTTGTCTGCACTTAAAATATAAGTATAGAAGGAATGGAAAGTAAAGGAATGGAAGCAAAAGAGGAAAACTTGATTTAAAAGTTTGAATCAAAACAAATATAATGACAGCAATAGTAAGAAATTTAATCTTCTTTTTATATCGAAATGAAATCACTATTTCTTAGAGTCGGGAATAAATGCGACAAAAATTTTAGACTTTTTTATGTGAGAAACACTCAGAGGAAAGATATATATTTTAAATGATTGCTTAAATTGAATCCTTTCTGTGCAGTTTGTGTGCCATTTGTCTCACAAGTTGTGTCCGAAATGGCAGTAAAAAGTGAGTTGAGTTGACTGTAGTGCTAATGGCTTTCGTATTAGAAGACAGACAGTACTCAGACATAGCTGTAAAGCGCCAGTAGTTAACTGAATGCCTAAAAAAAGAGCGAAAAAAGAATGTTTTACTGAATTCGAGTTTAAGTTTCTTAAATTATATTAAGTAAAATTGCCTTAACTTAACAAATGGTGTGCAATAAATCAGCACAAAGTCAGACACTTAAGAACACATTTCACATATTTCTTTTCTGCACTCCTTTCCATTGCTCTGTGAATCACACTCTGACTCTCTATTAAGTGAATGGTGCCAATAGTGGTAGTGGTAGTGGAAGTGGAAGTGGTGGCCAATACTTTATTTTGAACCCAATTCTTTCGGTCACCAAATAAAGTGACTAATAATCCTTTATTATAGCCTTTCCTATAATTTTTGTTTTTTAAGAGTAATGTATTTAACCGTTTCTTTTGACCAAAAAATTTTATTTTCAATTGTTTTCATTTTAAGAAACTATTCTTCAGTTCTGTTAATATAATAAAATCCAAATTTTGTCGATTATTTTAAAAAATAGGACAAACATTAGTGAAATTATTCAACAATTTATTAATCAATTCTTTTTCAATTTATAACTTCCCTTTGATTTGACTTATTATGAAAAGGTTTACAACAAATTATTCTACAAATTATTAAATCATATTTTTCTAAAGAATTAATGAGTCTTTAATAACGATTTATTGGATTTTGTTGTGATATAACTTATATCTGTATAATACAAAGTGTATATCATTTTAACTTAAATGCATTGCTTTTAAATTTGTTTCTAATTATTACAATTAAAGAGTGAAAATTACAAAGATCAATTGCATTCAAAAATATATTATAGCCAAAAATTGTTGAAAGACTTTTTAATTTACAAAATATTGATTAATATTTTTCTTATACATTTATATTTTTATACATGTATCATTTTGTAAATATAATTTTTCACTTTATCTTGGTAATTTATAATTAAATGTTAAGAATTATATATTAAATATAACCCAAATTATGAATTATTTATTGAATTTATTGAAAATTCTAAGTTATGTTTATATTATTGAAGGCTTTTCTTATTATCCATAATTTTATGGCAAAAAATGATTCTTTTATTTCCAAACGGAGAGGATATTGACTTACATTTATTAAAGATTTTCGTGATTTTCTTTAAAAATCGTTTAAATTCATTTTTATTAGGGATGAGATTTTCAATGAGTAAGGTTTAAGATATTTCTAATAGATTATAATTTCCAATATTTAATGCCATAAAAACTTTTAAACATAAAATCTAAACATTAATGAAATTATTTGCCCCATTTTTTAAGTATCAACTAGAAACTTTGCCTTGATACCTCCTAAAGTGTTGGACATTGGATATTCTTGAATAGAATCTATACAGAAAAGTCATAATAGAGATATAATAATATTAATGATCCGCCACTTCATGTCATTTGCATTTAATAAAGAGATGGCCAAGAGTGTGGGGGACCCAAACTATCCCTAAAGTGAAAAATCTGAAGCTCCCTCTACTAAAATTTTCCATGACAATTTTTTGTGTATTTTAAGATAAAATTGCAATAAAATAATCTTAAAAACTATAAATGTTATGAAAATAACGTTTACTTGCTTTAAGATGACGCTATTTTGAAGAATGGAATGAATTTGGACAGGGTGCTTTTTGGGCAAAAAACTAAGGCCTTGAATTTTTTTCTATTTTAAAGCCAAAAATATCATAAAAAAGCTTAAAATGTTTTAAAGCACTAAAACCCATAGTTTTAGCCATTTGTAGCACATTTAGGAAGTGTCCCCTCAACGGCTCAAACCCTCCCTTCGAATCAAAACCTTTCGTTTGGTTTTTTATCTTTACTTTTCTTTCTATTTTATATTTGGACATAAATTTTATTATATTTTTTACACTAAAATTTATTATTTATGAGATATAAAATAAATAATAAAATAACTGTAAAGTTAGCACTAGAAAAGTAGATTGAGACAGCACATCTTTTCTGTTTGATATTTAATGCATATATTTCTTTCCAAATAATATTTTTCATTTTACATAACTTACTCTTAAGTTTGAAAATTTCATTCATTCATAAGAAATAAATAGAAATAAGAAATAGAAATTAATTTCTATAAATTATTTAATGATTTTACTTTTGAAAATATTTTGACTTTCTATAAGCTAGTACAATTGGTACCTGGTTAATAATAAGTAATGAAGTAAAGTGTAACGGAAACCGGTTTTAGAGGTCCGTTACATTACCGAATGGTGGACACCAGGGGTTTAGGTGTCCTTACGTTAT
>JAQIXI010000946.1:0-17070 GCA_034700165.1 Galumnidae sp. Gr-Ori-00277 | reverse complement strand
AAACAAATAATGGCCGACAGATAAGACAAGTGAATATGGGATCAGATATTTTGTGGACATTTCGCCACCTTTTGATCTAAAAACAATTTGCTTTAGTTTTGGCGCTCAAATGCATAATCCATTTCAAGCTGTAAGGACTCGATTAAAACTGCACTCAATTTTTAAAATGAATTTAAATGAATATATATTTTATTTTAATGACATTTTGATTGATATTATTATTTATTTCCAATACTTTTATCTTAAAATTATTCTATTTTTATATTAATATAAATACATTCACTCATATATTAATATCAAATTTTTAATATAAATATTAATATCAAATAATATTAAACTTTTAATTTTGAGCTAAGTTTACATTAGCAATGCTTATGCCTAGAGCATTTTACTGAATTTTCTCAAAATTTCTCACAAAACAATTTGATATATAGACATAACAAATTGATTTGCATAAAAGTGTCTAGGGTTATATCGTGCAACTATTCATTATTAATATAATAAACATTTATAATATTAAATAATAGATTCAGTGTTGGGAAAAATTTGATTAATAACATGCAATGTTTATAATAGTTTGCACTCTAAACCCATTTTAATCACTTATTTTAATTAATTCTTTTGTTTACTTAGACTTATATTAATTTCTGAAAACCAATGTTTTCAATTAAATTAAGATCTTATCTAGATAATATTTACACTTTACTACATTTATTAGAATTACAAACAAACATTTCTCTGAGGGCTAAACAAAATGTGTTACACATTATCTCACCTCTAATTTAAAGATATTTTAACTATTTTCTCAAGAAAAAAAAACCTAATAATATAAGCATAATGATCAAGGTCGTTTATTAAATCTCAATAATTACTACTTAAATAAATATTTAGATTAGGATTTTTTTAAAAGAATGTGTATAAAGACCTCATTGCAATTGGTATCAAGCTAATTTCACTAATTCTATCTGAAATATTTGCACTGAAGAGTAACTTATATTCTATGGAAAACTAGAGCTCAATATTTGTGACAATTTATAGATTCATATTTTAATTAATAATAAAGTTATTAATGCTCTCTATTTTTAGTGTCTTTTTCGATAAGAACTAAGTTAACTAAATTAGCTTTAGATAGAAATGATCAAGGTTGTCATCATTAGTGAACTTGTTCCATTTCTCATTCCATTCTTATATCTTAAGATACTTTAAGAGAAAAAGCAATTGTTTTTCACAAAGACTTATGTAATGCTCACTATCTTATCTAGCAAATGAGTGGTAACACTTCTTTTATATCTAGAATAATCTTGTTGATCACTGTGTTCACCATGGTCGCCATATTTATGTTTTTGACCTGACAGGTCTTCCAGTCCCGTCACTCTATAGACAGCAGTCGGAGGACGTAATTTGAGCTCTAATTAAAAGAAATGTCATTCGCTTTAAAGTGAATTCTTTTAATAAATCTATTGATTAAGTAATAAAAAAAACCAGTTTTTTCTTAATTAAAATTTTATGTTTTTCTTTTGGTTCAGTACTTCACAAACCTTTTAATTCTTTCACTCCTAAACCAAGTCCTAAAACAACTGTTCCAATGCGAGCCTTTTTCTTAATCTTCTTCTTAAGTATTTTAACAGGGTCTTTTTTAATGTAGTGCATCATTTTTTGTATAATCAATTTCTGAAGGGGTCGTATCAAATGTGGAGGAAATATGTGATGCATATGAACCTTAGGTATGTCAGGAATCAGGTCAAGTATGTCATCATCAAGGATTCGGGGCCTCAACAGGTCCTTTGGAGGGGTCATTGTTTTTAACGCTTTAGTATAGCCCTCTCTATACTCAGCGTCAGTCAAAAGTCTAATTAGTTTTTGTAAAGTATCTTGGCCCTCATGTAATGTCAAGAAGTCTTCGGGCGAAGAGATGGGGTTTTTAACCGCAGAATTGTATTTACTGTCGACTTCTTCCACTTCTGAACCATATTTGTTGTCATTATTGCAGTGAATTTCCGAAAATACTGTTAAGTATTGAAAATTATAGTTATAATAAAGTCATTATAATCTAATTAAGAGTCAAAACTTGTGCTAAGGATAGGGTTGAATACAAGAGGTATCACATAATTGTATTGTAAAGTTTTTTAATAGAAGCCTAACCAAAGACAATGAACTAGGTAATATTATAGGAAAATGCTGTCACTTTTTTTTCACTCTTTTTTCATTTCGATTGAAATGAACTTATAATCGATACTATTATGCATTACATTTGACCCAAATATTATCCGCACAGCATTTTTTATTATTGCCATGCTCAATTTATTTTACCGACAACTGATCTGATTCATTAACGAAGGAAAATATTCATAAATTTTAATCGTTTCTATTAATATCGTTTTGAGAATGAGTTGAATGTAAATTATATACAAATAAAATGAATAAAAACAAATGAATTTCTAATTATTTATGAATTGAGTCTTATTTTCATTAAACAAAAATTCTTTATTCATATCTATACTTTCAATCGATTTCTAATTGATCATGCTTATTTTTAGAAAGTATTTTTGCAAGACAACTTGTTTTTTAGCTCTATTTTCATTTAAATGTTAATACTTTGAAATAAAATAGCAAGTCAATTTTTAGCAATAAAATTACTCTTTCATTATTTACGGACACTTAAATATATTGATATTCAAGTTTTATGTAAGAAACATAGCCAAGGGTGTATAGTCTGATATCTGGAAATTAATCACCCTAGTGAATTTTAAAGAAAAAACAATCTCATCAATAGCTTGTATTAAGTCTATGAGAAATTCTCAAAGATTTTAATCTATCAGAATTTTAATGTGTTTTTAATACTATTTTGACAACCTTGCTCATCTCTCAACCAATAAAGACATTAAAGGATTAAAAAATAAGAATAGAATATAATTTTATTCTCATTATTCATCTCTGGCTAAAGTCGAGAGAAACGGATGAAACGAAAATATAATAGTAATGGCAGTGGAGTGGAGTTTGAGTGCGAGTGCAGTGCTTTTTAAGGTCGAAGGACATCGAACTTTTTCTATGCGAAAGAGATGTGGTGTTCCTCAAACAACAGTGAGAATAAACGTAAGCACTGCAATCAAAACATATAGAAATATAAGTTAAATCTCAGCCCTGAAAGCATACAAACATTTTTGGTGCTCTTATTTTCAAAGTTTTTCCAATTGGATATCAAATTAATTATCAGTTTTTTTTTCTTCAATCAAATCCTATATTACTATAGAATAGTTTTATTTAGCGGTTATATAATCACTCTAAAGGTGTATATACTCTATAAGTTTTATATATTCCGAATAATATTTGACTGTTTTATTACTTAAATGCTTACATTCGCCGAATAATTAGGTCAATATCAAGGATTATGCCCGAGGAGAGTCTCAATTAGTTTTTCTATATATTAATAATGATAGATCTTTAATAGATCTATATATGAGTCATATATTATTTATTTATAATATAAACAAAGTATTTCTGTTGAGATTTTTTGGGCAAAAATAAGAAAAATATGAAAATCACTTAATATTATATTAAGTGTCTATTAATGAGAATATGTTTTAGTATAACGAAAAAATGATTGATAAGTTCTGATTGAATCTTTTTGGTCTAGGTTAATTTATATTAAATTTTGTTTGGAATCTTTCATTTTAGAGCGTTATCTAGTTCAGTTTTTTAAGAAAAAAAAATATTACGGTTTAATTCTATTCTAGTTTTCATTACTTACTTTTTTTATTTATAATCAAAATGAATGAATTCGATAAAAAAGAAGAGAAAAAATTAGAAATAGATTTGAAGAGAAAAATTCATATAAAGTTATTGACAGCAGAAGAAGAAAATGAATAAAAAAGAGTTTTTTGCACAGAATTTGAAAAAAAATGCTCATAAATTATATGACTTTTTTTCAAAGGCTTTTAATTATTTTTATTATTTCTGTGAAATAAATGCACTTTTTTTCGAGTCATTCGAAAAGAAATAAAAAAATTAATGATCCGTCACTTGAAATACGTTCGACTCAAGAGTCAAGAGTTATAATTAGAATTACCAATGATTTCATTTGGAAATATTTTCCATTAATAAAGAAAATGTCTAATAAAAGGAAAGGACTTTTATATCGGACCCAAACATTATCTAATCATTGTTTTAGTGATAATTATTTTACTTTTTTAGTTATTAGAGAGGATTAGAGGAAAATATAGACCAAGAGTTAAGTTTATCTGATTTTGCCTTTGATTGACATTGAATTTAAGTGTTGTTAATAAATGTAAAAATACTCACCAAATAAGAGGTGAAGGAGAGAGAGGCTCAACAATCGGCTCATTTCTCAAAAAAAATTTTTGCTCTTATTCTTAATGATTGACTCTTGACTTTAATTATAGTATTTTATCAAAACATAAGAAAACAATTAATAAAATGAAATAATAAAAAACTGTAAATAAAATTGTTTTCAATTGAGAGTAAACTCAAGTGATATTCAATTTGTGCCTAAAAAATAGTGTCGGAAACCGATTGAAAGGAGAAGAACCGAATAGAGAGAGAAATGTTTATCCCATTTAATGAGTGAATCTTGTTTTCAATACCCGTTTGCCAACTGACACACATACAAATGATTGTGCGTGCTCCTTTTTTTTGTATCTATCAACTTTATCTTTACCTAATATATGATACTATTTATATGTAAAGATTCACCAAGCTCCAAAATAGACTATCTGAGTCTAGTTATGTAATTAAGTCATTAAAGAGCTGTGATATGAACTCGTTTTATAATATTTGGAGTTCATTAGAATTTAATCAAGCTAATTTGTAAAACAAATTTCTACGAAAAATCAAAGCTAATTGGATCCAGTTCATTCATAAATCTAAATTATTGATAAATTAGCTATTTAAATTTATTCTAATCTCAAAAAAATGATGATAAGTGTAAATGATTGTTGGAAAGTGAGCATGGTCACTGGTAAAAGCAGTTATTCCCAATTGAATAGCAGCTTCGAATGCTGTGAATAACTGTGTTATGTCTCAAAACTGGTTCATTCTTGTAATTTAGGTATCCTATCGACACACAGAGAGCTCAACCCCTCCCAAAAACAACATTCACTCCTTATGTGAGATAAAGCATTTCTCTCTCGATTCCGTTCCTCTTCTCTCGAATTGTATCCAAAGATTTTTTTGAGCACAAAATCATTTCATTTCAGTACTCATTCTTTTAACGTTTGATATAATTCACACACTTTTATACCGTTTTTGTATTGAATTTAATGTAATTTTTCTCTTTTGATGTAAAAATTAGTTGAAAAAAAAGAGAGACGTCTTCTCAACAAATTTGTGTCGAAAAAATGATTCGGTTATTAAGTCTTCACTTAATTTTAGGTAAGTTTTTAAAGAATATATTTCTTTTTGTTTTATATAAACATATTCTGTTTTAATCATTAAAAATATAATTACAATAAATTTATATTAAATTTGAATTTTAAAAATCAATTTGTTTTGTGATTTAAATTTTAAATTTAATATTTTCTTATAAAGTGAACTAATTCATTGGCATAATCTAGATATATTTTTTTTCACTTTAGCGTGTTAATTTCTATTTAAAAAGGTTGGTTTACATAAAAAATGAAATCTAACCTTTGATTTTATTAATTTGTATCAAGATAATTTACTTTTAGCGAGCATTTAAAAGCTCAACCGATAACTATTTATAAATTAATTTTGAAAAATAATATTTTTCTTTATTTCATTTCATTTCATTAGTTTTAAAGATATTTTAAATGAATTGAAAGAAAATAATAAAAGAAAAATAAAACGAAAGGATAAAAATAATTAAACCTTAATCTGGAAAAGAGTCATATAATTTATTACAAAATTTTTGTGTTAAACTAAATTTTTATTATTTTTATTCTGCCGTCTCTTCAGTCAATAACACTTAAGGTATTTCCACTCAATTCGTCTTTTTTTTGACAGAAAAAGTCTTTACTCAAAAAATATCATTTGATTTAACTCTTTTAGATCTTTTGGTGATAACATAGAAAATAATAAAATAGAAATAAATTTCATGATTTATATCAAGGATTGGAAAAATATGTTGAGATTCTCGACTGAATTGCAATCAAAATTAAACTAGGACTAATTTATTCTAAAATGCAAAAAAAATACAATTTAGTCAATCAAATGTTATCAATCATTGGAAGATAATTTTCCACTACAAGGGCTCTGATTATTGATCCCTATTTGTTGCCTCACAGCACAGGGATGTCCATTGGAGTAGATTAATAGGTGCTTGAACGCTAATGAGCTAGAATATTTTAAGAACTGACTCTTAGACTCAGTATTTATTCAGTTTTGTTTTTGTTTCGTAATTTAATAATTTTTTAGATTTAATTAATTTAATGACAATTAAAAAGACTCCGTTTTTGTACTACTTTTGAAGGTTTGCAAAGTATTCAAAGCAAAGGGTCAGACATTTTTTAAAGAATAGAAATTAAGATTTTTTTGTGAAATCTTTGACCACGAATTAAATCATAAAGAAAAATGAGCCGAACAATAGCCCAGATTCTATTATTCAAATGAAGAGAAAAAAATAGAATAACTAATTATGAGAACGTTATTCACTTTTCTTATGTAAACTCTATAATTTTGAAACATTTTTCTCCATGTTTATCAAATGGGTTATTAGTGACTAATTTATGCTAAAATAAGCTAAAAATCTCTTTTTTATTCTTTGATTTCCATAAAATATATTCAATTATCCAAAAAAGAAAGAAAGAAAAAAAATATTTAAATCCATTTATTCGCTCTACTCTTTGGATGGGAGGGTTCGCAACTGATTTTGATTTGGAATTCATATCCCTGGCCATCATATACTGGTCATAATGCTGATCACATGTTGATCATCACCGATCAAAACTCATAAATAAAACCAAAAAATTCTAAGTATTTATTTATGAAAATGAATTACAATTAGTCGACAAATAATAATAATTCAGTCTTAGGGCACAGCCCTTGATATTGACCTAATTATTGCTAAAAAAGAGTCTTATTATATAACATAACATAAAGATATACTTTTCAATAATATATGTGAAGAATCTATAAAATGTATATAATGTGTATATAATATATAAAATGCGTATAAAATGCAAGACTTGATAATTAAAGTGATTATTGCTTTTCATATATAAAATATAATAAGAAAATTGTTTTAACAAAAGATTTGATAATTGAAATGCAATTATAGTTTGAATTATAGTTTCGATTAAATATTCTCTTTTGGAAACTGTTTTTTAGAAAATAATAAATAAAAACATTGTTTAAAGTTTTTGCTCGTTTATTGTGTGAGGGGAAAGAAATTAATTGCTATTTCAATTTCATTTTGACTAGAATAGAAATTTTTTAATTTATGCTTTCATAGATAAATGCAATTTATACGCTATTGTCACAAGGTGTTTCCAGAAATATTTATTGTTTTAGATAGACCTTTGATAACATGTTCACTATTTTTAATGTATTCATGGGAAATTTATTTTAAATAAAAAAATATAGTCTAGATAAGAATTTATTAAATTCTTTCCAATCAACAATATAGATTAAGAACACGAGCGTTATCTTGGTGA
The DNA here is from genome assembly GCA_034700165.1 of Galumnidae sp. Gr-Ori-00277. Classification (NCBI taxonomy): domain Eukaryota; kingdom Metazoa; phylum Arthropoda; class Arachnida; order Sarcoptiformes; family Galumnidae; species Galumnidae sp. Gr-Ori-00277. The sequence goes on along the minus strand of JAQIXI010000946.1, from coordinate 9,442 downwards.
TTCTCAACCTTTATTCAGATTAATAATGCAATTGATTTAAATAAATTTGCATTTTTTCATTAAAACAAAATAAAGTGAAGTCTCGTTAAGTGTTATTTTGTGAAGTGTTTTCAGAAGAGAGAGAAAAAAAAACTTATGGTTTGCCGGCAGTCAATGTTCGCCACACAGAGAGTGCTATCAAACAAATTGCTTGAAATCCAAAGATAAAAATAAAATTGTTTTTAACGAAAATGTTTGTAATAAATGTTTAAAACTATTTTATCTAAACTAAAAGATATACACTTTTTTTTTAAAAGAGGTTTCCTATCGATATCTGAAGAAGAATTTCCCAGAATTAAGAGTAGAGTCATTTTTCTTTCCATTTTTCTTAACGGCTTTAAAAACAAAAATTAGTTTAAAGTTGTTTTTTTTATAGGATTTGAACACATTGTGTGTTAATATCCAATTCTGTGCTAATATCCAATTGAGAGCTAAACAAAAATCGTTTTATTGGCTTTCATTTAGGATTTAAATTAAATTTTATTTCTCTCTAAACAGAAGTCTATGTCTTAAGTTTGAAATGATTTCTCACTCCTAAAGATTAGCTCTGGAGTAAAGCCATAGGAGTTGAGACACACCGCATAGAAAAGGTTCAACAAACTTGACCTTAAAACTGCTTCCACTATTACAATGATCGTCTATCCCTGAGCCAAGGATCAGGTGTTAGCGGTTGTAATTGCATTAATCGGTGCTTAAGTTTGTGTTCAAAAATATATTGATTCATATATTGAGGCAAAAAATTTATTTAAATTTAATTTGAATTTCAAACCCAAAAGAGTTTTAAATAACATTTTAAAAGACCTTAATTAGGGATCGAATGTTTAAAATATACCTGTCCTATACCTGTCCTCAGATATCAGTTAAGAGCACAGGTTTTTTTTCTTTTAAAAGAAAGCCGTGGATAATATAATATTGGTTTAATGACATTTCACTCAATCCGTTCACTTTATAATTGATTTAAAGTTATTTTACTTTTCAATCACTTTTTTTTAACTCTAATTAAATGAAACGCATTTTTACAGTTTTTTTATACTTATTTTCTGTTATAAAATAGTCATTAGTTTTATTAATAAATTTATTGCTCTTCTTATCTATAAATAGAAATCAACGATAATTATATGCTGAGCCAACAATTGAATTTTGCACTCTTATATAATTTTTTTTGCTAGTTAATAGTTAACGAGTAAATAATTTGATGGAGAATTTATATTTTTTTTCTCCTTTAATGAAATGATTTTCTCAAAAATTCATTTTCTTTCTTCTTTTCAGTAACGAAATGTTGATGAACTCAAAGCTCATGCCTTTTATTTATTATGATATGTGCAAGCTATATTATTTACTAGCAATTATATTATCATTTAGAATTATTCTAAATTGTTTCGGGTTATAAATGTTGAAAGTTTTACGATTTATTGAATTTAGAAAATTGTTTTTCTATTGAATAAGAAATAAGAAACTAATGTTTTCTCTCAGCTAATTTAGATCTTGGTCATTATCCTTGCCTATGAACCTTGATCATGTGTAATATATGTTTGATTATGTATCAGATATTCCTTGATTTGGCGATTATTTGAATTATCATAATAAATAACCTGGTCAAACTCGTGACTCGACGTCCGCCACGAGATTAATATTCAATGATCTAGCAATAAATCTAAAAAAGGTGTTTAATTATGTGTAGAACTTAAAAATATAATTTTGGTATTCAATTCATAAAATTATTTTTTCAGTGACTTATTCGTTATATAATTATAGATCAGATAATTTTAATTCAATTCTAAAACCCTGGGCATTAAAAAACCATAAAAAATACACTGAATATAATCAGAGATTAATTTAATAATTGGTTTTATTAGTGGATCTAATTTTTTAAATTTGATCCGAGGGTTGACTTAACGCTATTTTTTATCGATTGAATCCATTTATATATTTCTATAATATTAAGATCTGCCATAAATTCCTAAAGCCTGAGCTCCTGATGCAGAGCACACCCTTATCCCAAGCCTATTCATGATAGAATCTTAATTATTATTATCTTGCAAATAAAAACAATCAATCATCGACTCGAAGACCACTGAATCTATAAAACAGAAAACTATAGCGAAAGAAGTTTTTTCAAACAATTTATTTAAATATTCATAAAAAATAAGAAAAACCTTTTTTTATAGAAAAAATGGTGACTTTTATAATTAAAAGGAACCACTAATTAATTAATTTTAAAAATTAATTATGTGTTTGGAATTTGAGATTTTTTGTTTAGTTAAACAAAAATAATTTTTTATTTGTTTTTTTGTTTGAAACGATTTTTCTTATTTTCGATACAATTTTGATGACTCTTTGATCTCATTATTGATTATTAATATAAAAGTGTTATAATTCATGGCTTCAATAATTTGGTCATTGAATTTGGATTTAGAATTTCAATGAATATATTTTAAGACAAAATTAGTTTATTTTAAATATTTATTTGAAATATAATATTCTATTAATATTTTCAGTGATTACTAACTCTATGAAAATTAAATCTGATCAAGGTAACATTGCCTTAGGGTATATCAATTAATAAAATATATTTAGAAAATTTGTCAAAAAAATATCAAATCATAATTAAAATTTTAAAGAAATTTTATCACTTTATTGACATATTTTTTAATATAGTTTTAGTTCATTAAAATTTGATAGGTGTTAAATCTGATCAGGACAATGCCCTGGGCTAATCAATTATTTAATATATCTATACAATTGTGACACAAATGAGGCTCGTTTTTCACCGATTATTTACTAAGATTATTTTACATAAGTATCTATATTTCTCTTTTTTTCTCATTTTTAGCAAGTGTATTTCTTTTAACAACTTTTTACAGGTTAAGAGGTCTTGTATTCCATGTGATAAAAAAAAGTGTTACATATTTTCAAAGATCTTTCATTGCCAAGATCAGATTTTGCAATTATAATTAGTTGAATACTTAATTAATAATTAAATGAACATGGCATCACTTAATGATGAACTTGATTACTTTAAATGACATTTTTCTAGATTATAATGAATTAATTGTACATAAAATGCTTACGCAATACAAAATGAATGACAATTAGTATTTATGCTGTGCTCAAAGGGAGAGCTGACACTAAATGTCGGTTTATGGATCATCTTGGCTATTATCTTGGTCTATTATATTATCTCATTTGAATGTAACGGAAGTACTATTACTTAAAAAATAATTATTTCACTTAATTTTCTTTTCTTTGAAAACTATTTTTATGAATATATTCTAACAATAATTGCAATGAAATTAATTCAGAAAAGAATTGGATATAAAACTGTGTTTGAGTTACAAATTCGTGACTCAAACATATGTTTATATATTATATATATATTTTATGTAATATTAAAACAGTTTAAGTCAAAAATTGGATCAAAAATATTTTCCCCTCAAATGGTATTTTAAAGTGAACTAAGTTTTGATTCAAACGACAGTAATTTTAAATGAAATAAAAATCATTAGAATTAGAAATAATAAAAATAAACAATTATTACAACAAAACAATTAATTCACTGATTATTAAGAAAAGCCTTTCAGACAAATGATTTGTTAAATACTATAATTAGTGGTAAAAACTACAGACAAATGGGAACTAATTCGTGAAAATATATTTTTCTGGAGAGAAAACTTCTAAATTCAGAGACCAATCATTAAAAATTTTATGGATATTTTCATACTTTCATTGCATTATTTCTCGTTTGAAATCTTTTTATCAAAAGTTTTGCCAAAATAAAGATAATAATTATTATAGACTTAAATTAAAGGCTAGAAATTTAGACCATCGCTTCTAGTGTTTGCCCCTTCTTTTTCATCATTAAAATCTGCTCTCTCTCTCTCTCTCTCTCTCTCCCTCCCTCCCTCCCTCTCTCTCTCTCTCTCTCGACTAAAGTTTTATCAGATTTTATTCTGAGCTAAAAAATCCTTTCAGTTTAACTGAAAGCTATTTCAAAGTTAAGTTAGGAGTGAAAAACCCTTTGTTTGATTGAGTAAAGTTGTTTCTTTCTTTACCCTTTTTTTCTATATTATTATTATTATCATCTTTATTTTGATTTTCATATGAACTGAATTTCATTTGTCAGACAAACAATTCAACTGTTTTTCTGCGATGAATAAAGAATAAGAAAAAACTATATAAGACTTATAGTATAATCAAAACAAAATTTTCAATTATTAAACTATAAAACGATTGGAAAAACAACTTTTCTTTTAAAAAAAAGAATCGATAAGAATATATAGTTTTGATTATAGAATAGCTGATTTGAGCTAGTTGATTTTAAACAATCAAAAACTTTTTTGTTGTTAACATTTTTTTTATTCATTGACTCTTATTTTTGTGAAACTGTTTTTTTAAGGAATCATATGTTTGAGACTCCAAGAGATTAGTGCCAATGAGAGGGATGTAAGTCCGGCTTTTATGTGCCGGAACTCAGAGGTGGTGAGCGCCACACAGACCCCATATGGTGTGATTTGTCTCATACCTAAACCCAAAGAGTCGGCTCCTATTGAGAAACGGCAACAGTTTGTTAGATCGCTTCCAAAACTTTTGAAATCAGAGCAAAACGGTATAGCAATAAAACATCCAGGATCACATAATTAATGCTACTTCTTTTTAGATGAGCTACAAGCTAAGTTTGTTCCGAATTTCAAAATGATTCAGAACCAATTTATGCCGCAATCAAATATCTTAACGAAACGGTCGATATTTTCCAATTGGTTTCAGAAGTTTTATGAATCGCTTTATAGAGCGGTCTATAAATCATTGAAGAAATCTCTGTTTCGTAACATAAATAGTCAGTCAGAAGAGCAGAGTTTACCTCAAGAGAACTCCGGTTCAGTTTCTCTGCTTAATCCAAATCAATTGAGACACGAGGGACAGGTCATCGCACCGGCATTACCACAACAACAGAACCACAATCCGTTTGCAACACAAGAATCTCAGTATATCTCGAATTTCGTTCCACCGATGAGTCAAAAACCGGAACAAATTCTGGCGCCCGACTTATCCCAAGCTCTAATTCCAGGGACACCTGATCTTAATCTAGGTTTGTTTCTTACATTTACTAATAATGAATTCATTTTTAAAATGGTTTCATTTTTCTCATACAACTTAAAACAAGAAATGTCTTACAATTAATTAACATTTGCTTCAACTGAAACTCATGTAAACCATATTATGAGAACAAAAAGAGGGATTCGCTTCTTATCAGTTGATTGATTAAACTTCTCAATCATAGAGTCAGACATTAATTTAAATAGTCGTCTAATTTGAAAGAGTTGTGGAATAACCGAAGGGGTTATCCATTATTCTTGAGATTAAAGATTTTTATACAAAATAGTGTTGAAAGCCATGACTTTGTAGTCATGAAAAGGATTTATAATTAAAGTCTTAATATATACAAACAAATACTTATTATTTTAGTTTAGGAGTCAATTAATATAGTAATTAAAGTAAAGGGTCTGATTGAGTTCAGGATAAATGCATGCGATTTATACTTTAAGAGTGTTTCTCACGTTTCGTATATATTTTCTGTCTGTTGAAGGAAAGCCCGAAAACTCTCTTATCGGTAGAAATTAATTTAAATTTAGATAAATTGTTTGTCATATCCTTTGAATTTTCATCAAATATTCAATCATTTAATACAATCGCAGTTAAAATCAAAGCATAACTTATAGTATATTTAAATTGAAGTCAATTTCATGAAATATCTTTTGTTAGATTTTGAATGAAAGGTAATTTTATACCCTTTTCTCAGATATGAGCGGAATAAGTGGAATGAGTGGAATGAGTGGAATGAATGGAGAGAGTCTTCCACTCATGACTTACAATAACGAGGAATCCTTAGCAGAGAATGAGCCGGTCATAGACGAGACTAGACTGGGCGCTGCCATTCACGACTTGCCTCAATATAACTATGGCTCAGTTCGACAGTTGGCCACATATTTACAGTCAATACAATCGAAAATTACTCAACAAAAAATAAAAAATTACGACGAGGAGGACAAGCAAGGTGAAAGTTCTGAATTCATCAATGATTACAGCGCACTGTCAGCCGATTCTAATAATGACAAACACGAGTTCGTCATTCCTTTATATACTGACGTCAGGATTAAAGACAAAAAATTTGTAAATACAGAGAGTCGGTCTTCTGAAGAGTCCCGAAGACCGCGAAAACTGGTCTATGAATTCCAAGGATATAAACGGGTAACAAATGGGTTAGTCTTATAAAACACATTAATATGCCTTTTCTTGTGTCAGGATATGGACTGTAAGGGAAAATTCAAGCCATTAAAGGCAGATACAGACCGACAACAGCCAACTCTCGCACCTCCACTGAGGTCCCGACGAAAGCGTTTTATAGAGTTCGACTACAGCCAAATGCAGTTCAGGAAACTTCCCATTTGGTTCAAAGACACTGATGAGGGTTCGGCCACTGAAGCCATTGTTGAGGTAAAGCCACGTTCTCTCTTTCGATTTGAACAGCCTATGCTGGGCTGGAAGCCTATCGTTCCACCAGAAGAGATTCGCAAAGATTTGTTCCTTAAGAGAAATGGTGATCCAAGCAAGAATTGGGACCATGAACAAATTGAAAGTCAAGCTAACTATGACTGGTTTAGACCTCGATTTAACATCGATTTAAAGCATACAATCAATAAGTTGGACAACAAAACATCTGAAGCGCCAACGGATGGCATAACATTCGAAGAAATCAAAAATATAGATTTGACTAAAACTACTGCTGACGGCGACAGAAGAACCCCCAGAAAACTTGACCCCAACAGAGATATTGACATAAAACCAAAGAATGAACAGAAAAGTTATGATAAAGCAGTAGCATCTAGTACATCTAATTATGTTTTGTCCACCAATCAAGAGGTCGCAACAGAAACTGAATCGCCTTTAAATGATTCGGATGCAAACTCTGGCATTAAAGCAGTTGAGGTCGAAAATGTTGGCGAAGATATAACACAAATTAAAAGTCTTGAGGAAATCGCATCACTTCCGGGGGCTGTCATTAAACCTATAGACCAGAAATTGACAGAAATATTACTAAAAGTTTTGGCGCATAACTCAGACTTCGCTCAAAAGCGTATTACAAACGCCTATTTTCTTGAGTTCCCAAAACTACCCAAGTATATGCCAAATATTCCACAGAAAACGACCACAAACCAAATAAACTCCGATCAAAGTTACAAACAGACAGCAGTAGAGATGCCTTTACAGACACCGGTTCTGATGCCGACATTTGAAGCACCAGTTGAAGAGCCCGTTCCAACACCGATAGTTCACACTTCGGTGGAGTCGTCTATTGTTCAAAACTATGATTTAAATTACGATAAAGACATCCGATTGACTGACGCCGACTACGAATACGGAGAAATGTTGTGCTCAAACAAAGTCAATGGCGCCGTCGCTGATGTCCGCAAAGGCTGTAGGATTTACTTCCACTGCACGCCATTCACAATCGACACATATGTCTGTCCCCGGGGCTCAATATTTGACAATAGGCAACAGTATTGTCTGCCCTCCAATCAAGTGGTTTGCGGCACATATTCTTAACTCAAATACATTTTCTAATGAATTCTAGTTTTTATTTACAAAAAAAATGATACAAAATATGGTTATTATAAAAATTATTCCCATATTTGGTGTTTCGCTCGATATTTCACTGGAATATTCTTGAAAATTCTTGTGATTATGAAAGTCTCTTACAGTGCATACAAGATAACAAATGAACCATGATAAAAAAAATTGTATACAAATTAATGAATGCCATATAATTATTGACTTATCTCTTGCGTTAATGACTATTGAATTGTTGTTCAAATTATTGAAAAAAAAGTATATTTTGTATTTTATATGAAACGTTTGTTCGTTAAACTCTCTTTACTTGTGATATATTTTATTTTAATTATTATTATTATTATTATTGATGTCCCAAACATTGAGTTCACAATTATTTGTTTTTATTTTTGTATTAATTTTTTATTTATAATTAGTTTTAATAAATGTTTTTATGAAAAATTCAATTTTAATGAATGTTTTTATGTAATTAAAGTTTAATTTAAAAAAAATTAAAATAATTTTTTTTAAGAAAAATTTGTTTAAATGTTTTTTAATGAATTTGAAATCAATTTGAAAATAAACAAAACACTATTACATTTTAATTGCCATATGTCCATGATTATTATTACAAATGATGGGAAAATATATTCAAGGCCACTTAATTACATATATATATTGTCACGAAGATTATTTTGATACCTTCAAAAATAAACTAGTTCAATATTTAATTAAAAATTAAAACTCATGAGTCATAAAGTTTATAATAATGAATAATTAATAGAGTCTAGGTTAATTTTAACGGCAATTCACCAAGGAAAATTATAAATGTTTATATAATTTAGTCATTGAAGATTAATTGATTTTCCTGGTGACCCCTCTATGGGAATGCATGCAATCTGTCAGTTTGGACAGCATTTCATTGATTTCCATTTGAATTGAGTTCAATAGTTTTGATTTGGATTTAATTTTGAATTAAAAATAGATTTTTTGATTGAATTTTAATTCTTCTTTTGAGTCAATTAAAGTTCTCTTTAATAAAAATTAAAGCATTTATTTTACATTTTCTTCGGTTAAAAATTAATTAAATGTAAATAATTGTTAAGAAAAATGGATTTTAATTATCAAATAAAGAGTTTTTTAATTGTTATTCACTTAAATAAACACATTTTAGTACTTAAATGAGAAACACTTTGACCTATAGTTACAGGAATTGAGGCCTTAAGACTTTCTTTATAATTCATAAGGTAGTGAAGGGTCATTTCAAAATGATCATGCTCGATCAATCAAGAATCGTTTAATTATAAAATAGGTCTTTAATACTATAATATTAAAGAACTCGATTAGTCAAAAGGAACTAATTCTTTGCAGACCTACTCAGGTACAGCTATACTTTGATCATGCATGATAATTTCAAAGCAATGTCAGATAACGTACTTATCAGTGTAAAAGTTTTGCCAATAAACTTGGCAGTTAGTGTCTCTGCCAGCGGTCAATAACTTATCCTGAGCTAAAAGTCATGGAAAAAAAATAATTCCAATTAAAAGTCGTTTTATAAATAGATTTTGTAATTATTTAATATTCAATTTAGTCACTAATGAATCCATGGATTATTACTATAACCCATTTTCAAGGATCAACTCTTCTGTTGTCTGATTTGGTCCAATATTTTATGGGTAGCACTTCATGTAATTATCCGGAGATAAAGACTTGTATTTCCAGTGAAAACACTGACTTTAATTCGTTGATATAATGATACTATCAATGAGTGAATGAGAGAGAAGGGGAGAGAGAGAGA
>JAQIXI010000945.1:0-17097 GCA_034700165.1 Galumnidae sp. Gr-Ori-00277 | reverse complement strand
TCCTTATTTCTTATGCCTTTATTTTATGGTTTAATTTGTTTTTATAGAACTCAAGTCTTGGAGAATATAATACTTTTCTTAATTATATTTTGATTGCATTAAGAAATGCAAACATTGTTTTGAGTTTTTTTTTTCTAATTATCTCTATTTCTTTGGAGATTAAAAGTGAGACAAAGATAAAGAATATGTTCAGTAATTCATGAAATGTATGGCACCGAACAGAATGAGAGGAATAAAAATATTTTTGAATTTCAAATCAAACTAAAAGTCATTTCAAGACTAGAATTGTATGCCATTAATGTTTGTCCAAATAATACTTATTTTCCAAACAATTTTGTGAGAAAAACATTTCAACGCAAACATATATCCCAACTAAATCTCACTCTCACTCTCCCTCTTTATTCCTTTACTCTCCCGTTGACTCTCCCTTTCCATAGAGAGTATGTTTTGCAATCATTCTTAACATTCAAACTAAAAGCTATTTTATTTTCGATCAGATTTGACGTTCAATTCAAGTCCTCTCCTCTTATAAAAGTCCAGAAGAGATGAACTGAATTTCTAACAAATTTTCTAAATAAAAGTATATATTCTGTGCTATCATTAAGTGGCGATCAAAGAGACAAAAATATTCACTTAATTCTGAACCAAAATACCTCTTATTCCGTCGTTTTGTGCCTTTACTTATCAGTATTTCATTTTTATGTTTGAGTATCGCATATAATGAGCCCTTCCTTTGGGTTAAAAAAATAGGACTGAATTTTCTTTTTTTATAGTTATTGTTATAGTTTTTCAGAAGTTTCTATTTTGAGGTAAATCTTTTCAAATATTATCTCAAAAAACAAATATAATACGAATAGAGAGTATACAAGTGATGTCTACTTCTGTTGCTTACCTTCAGCTCTGGACCAACTGATGGTTGGCGGGGGATATGCATCGGTATCGCAATCGATAATTGCATTCCTGCCCTTCACTACGGATGTGTCGATCGGCTCTATTCGCCAACGAGGAGGCACTGGTCGTAACAATTCATATTAAATTTTAGTATTTTGTTATTCAAGAATTGTTTCAAATAAAGAAAATTAAAGTTTAAAATAAATAAATGATATAAACATTAATAAATAGAAATCGAGAAAAAAGGAAAAAAACTTTTATTATTATTATTTTGGATTATTTTTTAAGACTAAAAATATTATTAGATTTGAAAACGTGACTCAAAATATATGGTATAAGAAAACTAACTTCAGATCAAAAGTAAAGTAACGAAAGAAAAACTCATTAAAATCTGATTCATCAAAAGGTTTGCAACAAAAACAAAAAATAGAGTCCATAAGGTTTGGTATTAAGAGCTATGCCTTCAGAAAATTGAACGTCAAAGACATGGCTTTGCCTCTACTCTGGTTGGACTAAACTCTGATTTCTAATAATAACAATTGGAGAGAGTGGGAGAGGGAGAGAGAGAGAGAGAGAGAGAGAGAGAGAGAGAGAGAGAGAGAGAGAGAGAGAATAAAAAATAATGAAAAAATTCTTAAATATATAAAAAATATATAATAATGTTATGGATGTAGTGTTGAGTCCATACCGTGTATAATCATTGAGGCACTATGACTACTACTTCCAGCTGCGTTAGAGGCCACACATGTATAATTGCCTAGAACAGTCACAATAAATTCAATATAATATGGCATAAGAAGTGGTGAACAAAATTTATTATATAAGTTATTTGGATATCATTTTTAATAAGAGTTGAAATGAAAATCAAATAAATTGATGTCTACCTCTATGGTCGGGTTGGACTGACTCGAAAGCCAGTGTCAGCGAGTATTCGGTCACATGAATGAGATTAGTCTTCGGTAGTACACCGTTGGACAGTTTTTTGCCGTCTTTATACCATTCAATCTATTTTTGATGTGATTTTATTATCCAATCGATTAGTCGTTTGAATGGTTTAAAGAGTGAACACAAAAAAAATTTAATATAAAAAAAAGATAAGAAAAGGAAAAGAAATCGAAAACAATTTGTTTTAAACTTTTCTGAAACTCTCATTCATTCCTTTATTTTTTTTTGTTTTATTTTGGGTTCTCTTTTCCTGACAATAATAGTAATGACTTTTGAAAACGAAGAGTAAAGATGTGAAGAAGAGTTTAGAGGAACAGAATAAGGAAAGAGAGAGAAATGAATACCTGAATCGGTTGATCGCCTTTGACAACAGTACACAACAAATTATATCGTTGTGATTGATGTAAGGATTTTGGAAAACTGAACGGTTCAATGATTGGCCGCACTGTTCACCAACAATACGAAAAGTTAGCTATCAACTACTAAAAACTAACTTGTTACTATATTCAGGGATGTGTACTGTTTTTGTCTATCATTGAAAATATTGATATTTTAAGTGGAATTTATTTCTCCAAAAGGAATAGAAAATTAACTAGATACAATGCTTTTTGTAGATAAGACAAGCCTTGTGCACATCCCTGTATTTTATTGCAAATTCATTAATCGTTAATAAGCCATAACTAAGTGATGATTTCAGAGTCAATTTTGTTGATAATGTGATAATTTTGACGATTAAAAAACAAAAAACTAGTCATTAGTGTTGAACTAAATTATTGAAATCATTAGAAAATTTCCATCCATTTATGAAAAGAGACATAAGTATAGCGTTTAAAAGCATTTCATTATTGAAGAGATATTTTTCTACTAATATTCGCCTCTTTTTTCACATCAATTAAGTTTAGGGATGAGAAAAAGTATAACAAAGTTTTATGGTTTGGGCCAATGCTTTAAACTAATAGACAATATTCTTATCGCTGTTCAAACATATGGGGATATCCTTAGACCTAATGTTTTCATACGGAATATTAGTCGTACCGAAAGACTAATAGTCGATGCAATACATTATATAAGACAATGAGTTTTATCGCTATTAATATATAAAAAGTATTTTTACTAAAATGTTATGAAATCGTGTGTTTGAGTGAATGTCTGAGGCGTTAACCGTTTATTAAATATTAATGAATAGCAATAAAAAAAAGCGTATATTTAATAAAATATGAATGTCTCTCATACCCAACACTTGGACAAATAATGTGCCCTGAGCACTACGCGACTCCTTTGTTTGACGAGCTATGCAAGTATACCGGCCCTCATCTGTAGCTCTTTCCAGATCGACAACAGTTAAAGTGCCGTTTGGGAAAACTTTTTGCCGGTGATTATAGGGAAGACGTACTCCTTCTGCACAAACAAATCCATTAAAACAGTCATCAATTAGTTTGAGGTGTGATTTGAGTGCAGAATAGAACTCAACTCTCAATTTGAAGCTCAAGTTTTAGTTCGAAGGAAAAGAAGAGAACAGAATTCAATTGATTGAAAACATTTGATTTTTCAGCACTTATTTCAACGGAGAGAAAATAGCGGACAAATTCAAGTGTAAAAGTGCTTAACTATTAGCAAAGTTGTAAAAAATGATACACTTGTCTGAACACTTTCTCTATCCTATCAATAACAGCATCAAACTTATGAGCACAAGACGAGTATTGGCTGTTCACTCGATTTTTAGGCCAATTATATGACAACCGAATGATAAGAATCTAATCGATTGCTAAGAATTAAAGCGATTCCTGTTTTTGCTATCTTTATGTTTGCCTCTTATGTCAAGTTTTTAGAGTAAAACACAATTTTTATCTGAAAATCCCTAAACAGAGCCGTAAATGTGAAATGTTTGGACCAAAATGTCATTTGCAGACACTGACTACTGATAGGCAACTGGCAGTTAATAACTAGTTCTCAACGATGGCTAAAATGGTGGTTTACGTCAATGTATTAAAAATGATTACTTCCCGTACGGCTCAAAGCCGGGACTCATATATTGAGATTAATTTAAATTAATTTATGAGACAAAAACGTGTCGTTGAACTCATCATATAATTCATTAAATGATGCGTAAACTCAACAAAAGCTAAACTATTTCTCTGGAAATATATCTCAGTTTTCGATACTCAAACTCATAGAGAGTGTGACAATCATTGCCTCCAAATGCAATCATATAATGAATTGTCGGATATGGACAGATGCCATACCTCTAATAGCGATGACAACAGCTTTTAAATGAGCCAATCATTTAATGGAAAGCTATTAATTGCAGTCAAAATAAATTTTCAGTCAAAGATTGTAATGAATTTCTATCAAAACTTTTAATTAATTATCATTTAATATATGACTCAACTCTTTTGAGGTCAGAATAAACCACTCATATTCTCACAATATCTTCGACTAATATATTGCATTAAATTTTGTACTCAATTCTTATTCTGTTCTCAAACATATGATAAGTGTTTACGACATTCAGAAAAGCAAAGATTATTTGTTACAGAATTAAGGTTTAGTCAGAGTTGAGTTGAGTGGAGGCAAATACTTGAGCTAATCATAGTATACCTCTTTCCCAAATAATGGCATCAATAGGATGTCCGCCAGTAGGACATGTCAGTGACATTCGCTCTCCGGCCACAGCAGTCATATTAGGCATAGCCCTAACGGTAGGCTTTCCATAGATATTGATTTTAGCCGAGTGTCGAATAGCGGTCACGTCGTTGGCAGCCGTACACGTATACAGACCTCCATCTGTTTGGATAACAATCATTAGTGACTCAAATGAATAGATTAGACGTTATTTCCATTACCGTCGGGTATAGTCTGAGATATGTTGACATAACTGACCAGAAGTGCCTCACGCGTCACATAATCACCGGTTCTATACCGGGAATTATCCGGAACAGCGATGTTGTCGTAAAGTTGCCAAGTGACCTGGGGTATCGGATTTCCAGACGCTACACACTGAATAGTAAAAATAGCAAAAATAAAATGACTATGCTCATTTTCCTTTTCGATCAGATTTCATTGCTGTCAACTCATTGCTCACACTTTCATACAGATTAGCCTTTTTTCATGATTAGGAAGAGTTAGTGATAAGTGGAGGCAATACATCATAATTAAGAAATACAAGTCCTGTTCGCTCGCATTATGTAATTATAAACACGAATATGTGTTTCAATAGTATTTATCAGAAGAGTATAATCGTATCTCTAATTCAATTTATTTGATGACTGATTCTGAAGCCAACTCTTCAGTGAAGCCAATAATCATATAATTATATTTGAGTTCCAAATAAATATGAATTCCTATGAAAATTGTATTAAATCTAATTATAATCAGAGAATATACTAATAGTTAATAGCATTCAAAACAAATTATTTAATTGTCTTTAATTATTTAAAACAATTGAAGCGCTCAGAGAAGTCAGAGTCGGCTTTCCATTGAACCTTTTTTAAAATGAAATCTCCTTGCTAATTCTCTACAAAACTCATTATTTTTATCTATTTAAATTCTAACTTTTAAGATGATCAAGCTAGTTGATTTAATGATATAAAATTAAGCAAATGAAACAGGTCAAATAAAACTAATGCCTAATCTCTCATAAAGTAATTTCAATAAAATAAATAAAAGAGTAGTTTTGGCAACGAAACTGCCATTCCAAGAGGATCTTGCTCATTATGAAGTCTGAAATGCTATCATTTGAGTGATACCATTTCAGTTATCTTCTTGTCTGAATTGCACGTTAAGTTAATGCGGCCATAATCTGATTATTTAGGGTCTGGTCTAATGTCAACTTTGATGTCAAAAACTGCAAACATTTAAACATAAAATCCTTTAGAAATTGATATAAAAATGAGGCAAACATTGAGTCGTAACAACATTTTGAGTAAATTATAATTGAATTCAAACCAAAAGTTTAGTATTAGATATCTTTATATGAATATAAAAATATGATTAATATTGAGGAACACATAATTTAGTTGACTCTTGACTTATTCCGTACTTATGGCTGAACGGAAAGAATTGAATGGAAAGTTGTAGCCATTGGTTTCGTGATTTGCACGCATTTTAGGGAATTTGTTCGCCAATTGATTGTCTTTTGTGAAGACTTGCCATACATTACACACAAATGGATAAAAGATAACCAAAAACAACATTTTCTTCTCGAATGCCTTTTGTTTTTTCTATAGTACTTTGTTTTAGTCTTTTATATTGAGACCTCTCCTCAATTGAGATTCAATCGACACAAAAGCACAGAATGAGATTCAGATGTCTATAATCTCATTGTAAATGATTCCGAAAACATTTTGTTCGCTAAAACTCAAGTCATGTGTTTTGAGTTGAAAATCAATTTATTTACGTAAAGGAATTGCTCTGAAGAGCCAACAAAAGGGAAGAAAAGGCAAAAAATGACTGGAAATTAGAATACAAACAAATGGGTTGACTAAAGGATGAGACAAAAAAATGTCGAAACAAATTAAAGTCAACTCAAAAATTAGTCTAAAATTGAATTTGAAAACAAGAATCTAATTATGGCATCGATTTTGGGCTACACTTTACTAATAAAAATACGGTTTAATCTCATTTAATATTACCTTCAATGAAAGTGGTTGACCCGGTTGTAGGGTTTGCTCGGAGAATGTCGAGAGGAAGACCGGCGCGTCGTCTGCAATGATTTTTACGGCAATTGAGTCATGAAATTCATTGAAATTCAATGAATGCAACGGAAAAGTATCACAAATATAATGATATACAGAATAAAAAGACACCGATCCTCACCTCCCAAATCGATTTGAGCGCTCGCCTGGACTGAATCAAACTCGTTGTGAACTAAGCACTGGTACATCCCTTTGTCACGTCTTTCAATGTTCGATATCTGAAGAATATTTTTCGAAATGATTCGAATTCTTGGGTTTGTCATAATTGGCTGTCCGTTGTGTAGCCATTCCAATGACACTATTGGAGTGCCGGACACACTACAGTTCAGTTGAGCCGTCTTTCCCACTTCAACTGTTTCCATACGGGGGTTCACTTCAGCCGAAAGAGACACTAAAAAAAGAGAAGAATATATTTGATGAAATTCCGGCTCATTTTAGTTGAACTCTTTTACTGGTCTTTTGACTGAATCTAATAGTATTAGGAAATCATAAGAATAATATAAAAGTTGAATAAAATGAATTTCGAGCCGGAAAAGTGTCTGAGACGTGTATATACAGCTCCTGAGTATAGCTACCAATTGAAAGACTGATCAGTGAATTGAGAAATAAAAATAAAAGTACTTTTCATATACAATAGAAGAGAGAAAAAAGGCATTAATTTAGTGAATCAGTCGACACAATGAAAGTTAAGAGCTCTGAACAAAAGTGCAAAAATGGAATGAAATGAAAATAAAAATTCCTTTCAGTTGTGAGCCTTTGAAAAGTATTCACTCGAAAATGACATTCAATAAGAAGAATATCATTCAATAAAGTTATGATATATTTCTTGTCTAATATTTTTCAGATCAATAATAGGAACAAATATAGAAAGACATTAACTCTTTATACAATCCAATAGAAGAACAACTTAAGATTGAGAGCCAGTTCTTAGTCAAAAGAAAAGTGAATCCTTCAGACGAACAAAATGTGAGACCAAAATGTAATAATAATAATGATTTCGTAGAATAAGAATAATAACAGTTATAGAAGTGATAGTAATGAACATAATTTGAACCAAAGTTTCAATACTAGAAGATGTGATCAGAAGATTCTATTCCCTATATATTCCTGTATATAACACTTATGTATGTATGAATGGATTCAATAATTGTAGTACTCATATCTATTTGATGAGTGGTGTGCGAATTGCACTGAACTCTAGTCCTTACCGGTGACAATGAGCTGAGTTTCGATCATTTCAGAGCCAACGCTATTATTAACAGTACATCGATATGTGCCCGAATCGGAAAGCATGACCTGTCGTATTCTCAGTGATCCATCATTTTGTCGAATCCGATTGAATGCCAACTGTCTAATGGGTTGTGCGTTTCGATGCCATACATAAGAAGGTACAGGGTAACCCTGGGCAGCACAAGGAAACTCCACATCCTCCCCTTCGGCTACCACCACAACTGGTTTGCTGTCTGTTATTCTGGGCGGTTGGTTACTGAACGCCTCTACAAAATATTATATTCGAGGAAAAAAAATTAATGGTTTTATGTCTTGTGATACACAAAAAAGAATATTTATTCTGTCCTCAGTCTATATACTGTTTAAAACAATTATTTGTTGTCATAAATAAAAGGAAAAACAAAAGGAATGGTCTCTGAAAATGAATTCTTCCCTCTATTCAAATGAGTGCATAATTTTGCATAAAAAGCAAAACCATTTGACGAACACTTTTTAAGTAAACATTGAAATGAATGTTAGCCGAGAAAAATGAAATTTTCAATTAAGGCTTTTCATGGAATTCTTGCTATTCTATTACTAAAATGAGTAATGAAATATTGCGGGTAATTTTTATTGTCTTTTTTACTCTAATAGTAACGATGTATATAATAATCTATGAAATATATATATATATTGTTTAATGAAATTTATATAATTTTTTTTCTTCTTTTATTTTTAATGAATAAAATTTATTTTAAAATTGTGAATTCTGAGCCAAAGAAAGGACGGAATGAAAAAAATATAAAACTCTTCAAATTTAAATAAATTGTATATAATTTGAGAGTTAAGCCATAAGTTTGTCGGAAAAAAATTTAAAACAATTTTCGTTTATCTGTTTAATAGTCTTAACAAATGGGAGACTATTTTGTGGTCGAAATTTAAAGGAAAAAAAAAAATAATATTAAATGAGAAGTCATTTAAAGACTGAGCGATAAATAGGTCTTCAGATTTGAAGTAAAAACCTTTGCCAAGAATAAAATACTATTAATTCTGTTAAAGAATTTTCGATAAAAATTTGTAATAAAAAAGTTTAACAAAAAATACAATAAATAATAGAAAACTATTTTCTTTCGATAATTTACGATAAAAACCATTCAAACAAATGACAATAAATCGACATTTTTTTGGTCAACAAATTGAATAAAAAAAAAGAGCACAGAATATAAATATAATACGAAGAGCTCCTACCGGTGACGTAAAGGCGTCCCACCGATGAGCTAATCATTGTTTCACCGGTGAGTTTGTGTCTGACCTGACATCGAAAAGTCTTTAAGGCATCACTTTGTTGTACGCGACGGATATGTAGTTCTCCGGTCGGGAATACACTGAATCGATCGCCTGATATGTGAAATACAATTGAATTAATCAATCAATAGATGAATAAAATCAATGTTTTGACAACAAAACACTATTGACTCGTCTTTTACTAAAAAACGACTAATAGAGGACTTAAGAAAAAATAACAAATGATTTATAAGAGAAAAAAAAAGTTTATTTTCTCTTCGAAAGTAAACTTCTATTTTGGAAAAATAATGATAAAAAATGTTTATTATTTTGGACACAACAGAACAGACCGGTCGGATCATTGCCTTGAATAAGAGTATTTGAGTCCTGAATCCAAGAGACGACATCAACAAAATCTTTAATAAATCCGGGAATATGGCAGCGAAAGACCGCTGTATTGCCAACGGTTACGAAGTCGTCGTATACTTCCACTACATAGTGCTGTTGAACCACTGAAATAGAGAATAGAAGAGTGAGTGCCACCACATCCAACATATAGACAGCAAATTAGATACAGAACACAGAATTGAAAGAATAGATATTTTATGGGATCAAAGATAACATCAAATTTTATATAAATATAGTTCACCAAAAAAATGAAAGTTTTCTTTTAAAACTAAGAGTAAAGGAAAAAGAGTGGAGAAAAATAAGACAAATGATCGAAATGTGCGAAACTAGAGATAAATTATATATAAAATATATATAGAAATATATATACGTATTATATATATATAGAAAAAGAGAGATCAATGAAATGTTAGCTATTGTTCACCAAATGTCTAAAAGAAAGAGAAAATTACTGAAGAATTTTTCGATTACTTTATACCTAATTTCAAACTTAAATTTTGTTCACTATTTTATGAAAGACTCATTTTTATATTGTTCTTTATTTTGATAAACGATCCCATCCTTAATGGCAGTCACTTTTTTTTTAATAATAACTCGAAATAAAACTAACTTTTATTTTAGATCATCAAATATTTTCCTCTCTTTTTTTCTATCCTTTTCTTAGCCAACAGTTTTATTCACTAAAAATTTTATATTAAAAAACTATCTCTTTTTCAAAACATATTTTCGCACTAAATATAACCAATGAATAAATGAATTCGTCAGAACTCATTAAATTGTAATTTAGATTTAGACTTTCATCTCTCTCTCTCTCTCTCTCTCTCTCTCTCTCTCTCTCTCTCTCTCTCTCTCCCTCTCTCTCTCTCTCTCTCTCTCTGCTGGAAATTTTAATTTGAGCGAATTTATAAGTTTTCAAAAATTTACATTTAATTAATACTGTTTTAGATGAAAGAGAAGTCAATAAATATGAGATGAGATTTATTGTTAAGTGAAGACTACTTTTGAATGCTTTTGAAAATTTTCTAATATTTATGTTAACTGAAAGAGTGGTTTATCTTATTTGAAGTCTTGCCGTAAGGCAGCGAAGCATCGCATCGCAAAGTAGAGATAGTTTTACAATATTTTCAGAAATAATATTTATTTATAGACATATTTATTGAGTCAACAGTTTTTGAGCGCCCAATAAGTCGTTTTGAGAAATAAAAAGAAAATTTTTTAAATTATATAACATTTTATGGGATAACGCAATGAATATGAGAACACAGTTTTCACATCACATATACTTAAAGAAATACATTTTTCTTCAATAGATTCATGCAATTTGTGTGTAAACTATTTCAAACTTTGAAGAGTGAAATCCCATTAGAATATGAAAATTCAAAAATAATTTCATTTGTGTTCTGAATATTTCACTGAAATATAAGCGAATATTTTTTTTATGAAATATGAATTTCGAGGACAAAAGCAACACAAATGTGAGGAAAGGGAGAGAGAAAGTGAAGAATATGTACATAAAAGCTTTGAAAACGGAGACTATTATGGCGTTAAAGCGAATAAAATGGTTATACTTTTTTTGTGTTGGGCTGTGCTCTCAGAGAATATGAAATTTTTCAGTCAAAAGTCAAACGTATTGTCAGAAAATCTATACTCAAATCCATTATCATTATAGCAGAGATTCTAAGGACAAGAGCGATGAGGGAAGGGATGCCTATTTCAAGAGAGGAATGGCAGATGAGAATCTGAACTGAACTGGTCAAGACTTTTACGCTTCATTGAATTACAAGTAACTTTTGTTTAGCAGCCATTTGTGAATCACTCTTAACTCTGGGAGTAGTGGCTATGGACTAACATTCCTCTTATGTCAACTGTCTGTGTGTTTGAAAGCGAGAAAATAATAAAACGAATGCCAAACGAAAAACGAAAAGGAAGTGATTCCTGTAGTCTAACCTTTTTTTTTGCATCGGATATATAAAAGCCAATAACACAACATTAACACTGAGATTATATACTGGAAGTCGTGGCACTGGACCAAAGGCTCTTCACTTTTTTTATACGATTCTTGAAATATTATGAAAAAAAGGTGGCTCTCCCTATGCTATAAGTTGTGTTATCCCTGTCCTCCTCATTGATGAAAATGAAATAATAGTAACTCATAGTTAGTGAACACAATAGCGGTTATTAACGATATGAGTATCAGATGTTATGCTATAGTATTTGCGTTCGCTATCTATCAAACGTCTGTTAGACTTAAGATTCAAGAATTAGAGGAACTGAAGAAAAAAGCGTTCGATAGATATACACCATATTTATGGTATGCATCGATTCAGAAATGCCTTTCGATGGCATTAATAATCTCTAACTGGAAAGAGAGGAACAGTTACTTCAGCGATCAGTAATGCATTATATTATATGCTTATGATATGTGCACTCATCAGTCTGTGCCGTTTGGCACAACTCGAGCCGAATATTAATGTTTTGAAAGATTGGCTCATCGACACAATCGACTGA
The DNA here is from genome assembly GCA_034700165.1 of Galumnidae sp. Gr-Ori-00277. Lineage (NCBI taxonomy): Eukaryota > Metazoa > Arthropoda > Arachnida > Sarcoptiformes > Galumnidae > Galumnidae sp. Gr-Ori-00277. The sequence continues at coordinate 5,158 of JAQIXI010000945.1, read as the reverse complement.
CTCCTACTGTCGACTAATGCATGAAAACCCAGAAACAAATGCCTTTAATGAGAGACGAATCGAACAGTTTTTCCTTTTATTTCTATTTTACGGAAATGTGTCCCGACTTTGCCTCTGAAGACAAGGAAGTGAACTGAAAGGAAACGATGAGAACATCACTTATACTCCAGACTCTTATCTATGAGTTCAGTGAATATAAAAGAAGAGAATAGAATAGAAAAAGTGATTTCTATTATTATTTCAGTGTTAAGACTCTATTCGTTGTTTAACACCACTAATGAAAAGAACAAATTAAACACAATTTCTAAAAGAAGAGGAAATTTACGAAAAACAACTCTTTTTGTCGTTACTTTCGGTTAGAATACAATAGACTCAACAGAATATGAATTCAATTAAATAAAAACCAAAATTTATGGGAATAAACATAATTTAAGTGAATTGTCGTCAAAATGAAATACAGAGACATAACTATTAGGAATTTATTTGAATTAATTCTTATACGAAAAATAGTGGGAAACCAATGGATACAAGCATTGAATTATTCCGTTACTACAGAATACTGTCTCTCAAACGAAGAGTTGAATTATAGATAAAATAAAAGCTAATCGAATAAAAGTCTCTCAAATCATATAATCGTATTTCAGTCACGAGTTTATTGTTGTGAACGATATTTTCGGTCAATTCCTAACATTAGTATCCATTACTGGCGAGAATACAGAATAAAACTTAAGCGTTAGTATTGATAAGTAGCGCAGGAGTTGGTGCGGGTAAACAAAACAATTACCATTAGAAAGATTGTGACGGCACACACACACATACACACACACACACACACCACGACGGCTAACACTCCGATTTCAAACACAAGACGTTTTCCCAAAAACTATTTATCGATTGCCTTCCAATGAGACACAAATTTTAGGGAAAAACTCCAATAATGTTGAGTGTATTTTGTGGTCATTTATATTAGGCTTTAATCTAAGGCCAGAGTTGTATAGAGTGGGCCAACCGAGTTGTCTCCCGGACTAATAGCTCTGAGCCTTAATTTGAGTGAATCCAATATTTAGTCCTTCAGTTTTATTTATTGAGCGCCGGACCCATAACTGTATGGATCCGAAGCTCTTCAAACGCTTTTCATTATGTAATAGACCAGCGATTAATGTTTGGCCATATTTTATATTTTGAGCCCAAACTCATCATATATTAGACATTCATTTGAAGGAATTCCGTATAAATAATTTACTTTAATATAAATATTATAAGCAATTAATGGAAATGACTTCAAACCATTCACTAAGAGTTGGCACAAAGATTTGGATTTCAATTATAGTTAGGATTCTATAAAATCATATTAAGGTAAGAGAATTTCATTTATTTATGAAAATTATGCAAGATTATGACTCAATAATTTGATGGATCAGGAATTTATGGAATTCCAAGCAAGATTAATTTTCTTAGAAGTTCAATCTTTCACATTCTTTTATGATATCGAATATAATCGCCTAAAACTTAACCATCAAAATTAAAAAAGAAAAATAGAAGAATAATATAATATAGACTTTCATTAAAGTTGTTTTTCAGGAATTATTTCTGTTTATATAAATCTCAGATAAAACGGGAAAAAAAGAAAATCAAATAAAAGTGTAATAAAAAACAATAACTGAAGAAAAAATATTAATAAAATGTAATGAAGAATAGGCTCTGATATGAACTTGGAATACAAATATAAATCAATTGTATTTTGGGAGAAAAAAGCAAACTATAAGTGTCTTAAGTGAAGGCAATGGAGTGTTAAAATTGGTACGAATTAGGTCCGGTCACAGTTTAACTAATAGCTCAGTATTTAATACATTTATGGAGACAATAGTCGGGACATAACTATTCTATAGTTTGTAGTGAAGAGACATTCAATTTGTGATGAAATGTAATATAAATTGAAATCGTGTGGAAAAGTTGGTCATTGAGTAATTAGAGGCATACAATAGCGACACGTATGGCCACTGATAGCCTTAATAAATAGGAGCCCCAATTGATTCCTCTGGAGAGTTGACTCTGGGCTCAGAATTGCTAAAGAAGTGAACACTAGAAATGTGAGTTTCATCAGATACTGGAGTCTAAGAAAAAGCCTTACGATTGGAATTACTATTCGATTGTAATGTTTAGTTGTATTAAGAGAAAAGCTGCCATATTCTCCCTTATTCTGTGCCGGAGTTGTTCGATGTCTATCCTATTGCCTATTCTTTGTGTTGTGTATACTATCAATGTTGAAGCCAATGGGGAATCACTTATATAAGGTTTTGCTTACAGTTCTGTTCTACTGTTGTTTGCAGTGACTTAATTGAAGTCAAAGCTCTTTGAAATCAGTAAATGAGTTGATGTGTCAGTTCATACGACGACAATATAGACGACACACAAATACTTTTTATCTAATGTTTATTAGAGTTGACATTAAAATATTCTGTTTGAGATCCAATATATGAGCAAAAAATAAGCTCAAACTCTCATAACTTGATTAGAAGGGAAACGACGAATAAGTGAACACAGATTTTGTGAAAATAAATCTTATTTAGACTAAAACTGATTCATTTCAGGCCTTTTTAGCCCCGTTTTAGGCGTCTCTTCCTTTGGTTCCCTAAACTATTTGCCATTTAATTAATGACGAAAAACAATTACGAAAATTCTTCGGATCGAATATCTTTGAGCACAGAATCGGATCAATAAATGGCAGAAGAGATGCTTCGGCTTTAGATCTGTCTCTCAAATACTGAGAGAACGAAATTCAATGAAAAAACTAATCATAAGATTAAAGTCTAAAGCATTTGGTTTTGGTTTTCTCGAGGAAAAGATTACATCACTTATGAGGTTTTCAGTGGAAACGCCGCCAAAATTTTGGTCTCAAGTTTTTCATTAGTTTTCAACTTTACTCAGTTGTGAAAACAGGGCTCATCTCAAGAGAAATAAATAAAACTCAGCTGTCTTTAACTGTCTATAGTCTGCACTTTCTGGATAAGAATGAATAGTGAGCTATGGCTCAGCCATTCTTCAGACTCACTCTTAGAAAACTCAAAGATTTTTCATCTTTTTTTTTGTCTTTTCAATTGGACTGAATTGTCATCTCTGTATTAGAAGAGGAGAGCCATAACAAGTCATACCATTAAAAGTATTTTAAGTCATATGCCTTTTGTGATGATTGGACTTTTGCTGACAAAAAAGTGATGCCAATAGAGAAGTGACTCAAAAGAAATGTTGAAAAAAGTCAAGTATTTTCCGAGTTTACACCCGATTAGACACACATAACAACAAAAGGTTTTTCCTATTCTTTCGAAAACAGAAGAGAAATAAAATATAAGAGAATATTTGATCAAAAAATATTCTGTTCAGAATAGGGTCCAGCAATAAATCATTACTAAACTCATATTTATTGTAATATAGTTACCCGAATCAAATTGAAATGAAGATTAGAAAATAGAAAAAAAAAACATTAAAAGAAATCTATTATTGATTACAATATTTTTCATTTTTCTTAGAAATAATTCATAAATCTTTACGTGTTTTACATATGAAAGGATGAGTCAAACCTTTGATTCTTAAGAATATGTAATAAGTTTGGAATGAATGAGGACTCGAAATAATAAAAGAAAAGGGAAGGTATGTATGTGTTGAACACAAGCGAGGAATGAGTAGTCGAGGAAAGAATTTTTCTTATAATTTTATTTTCTAATTTTGATAAAGAAATAAGTCGTGAAAACCTATTGAAGAGAAAGAGTGAGAACAGAGATAATAAAAGAGAAGCAAAAGAGATATCGTTTGCAGAAATAGAGAGCAAAAGTAGAGCTGCGATGAAGTATTGGATTTGGAGTTTTTCATGAATGCCTTTCACTGAAGAAATGGCGAAAAGACATTCTTTAAGGCATTCGCGGAGTATTGAAAATACAAATTGTGGAACAAATCTATTCTAATGTGGCATAACTACAAGCAATAGCTCAGAATATTTTATTTCTCACACCTTTCAACCAGAATAAGCCTTTAGTCTGGAAGAGCCGTCACTTTCATTTTCGATGAGACACTGGATATGTGGCACACATTTCCAGCAAAAGCGTAGAAATACACACTTGGATTATATGTATATATATATACTCATAGATATATATAAGCAAAAATGTCGTTAACGGCAAACAGTGAGGAACGGCTAAAAATACTCACTGACCGAAAGAAAGGGATAAAATTGGAATAGAAATAGAAAATAGAAAATAAAGAACAGAAAAATGTGAACCAAAAGAGAAAAGAATAGAAGAAAAATCGAAATCAATAACATTTCAAACTTATCTCTTCACTCGACTCTTCTCTAAAGTCGTTGGAAATTATTCTTTAGTGTGAAATACAGTCTAATTCTGGTTTTGTTTACTATTTATTTGTGTATAAAATGGTTCGATAATAGTCTTCTTCTTTGGCTTTTCGTTGAGAATATTATTATAAGAATAGGTTTTTTATAAGAATTCGTTCAATAGGTTTGCGATCATATTTCAGGACTAAATTCAAGATTAATTTCTCCCTGAATAAAAGGCCTGAGTTCTGGTCGACTGAGTCTATGAAAATTACAAAAATAGATGATTTCGAGCAAACATTTTAAACATAGGAATCATTTACTCGAAAGAGTAGTTAAGAAAAGAATATTATATTAAACTTTTGGTAAACAAAAATCAATTTGAATATCAAAAGCCGTTATAATCTGAACCACTCGTCAGGTATTAAATGATTAAATTTATCATTTCTGCGAAGAAATGTATAAAAAAAATATTGAAAATTTTCAAAATATATTTTTCATCCGAAATATTTTATTGGATGAATGAGTTTAGAAATTTTGCATTCACTCAAATTTTTTCCTCGACTATACTTATATTTATGAGTTAATATATGAAAAATATGTATATATATACTTATAAAATCATATATGACTTATATATATATATGTTAGTTGGTATATGAATAGTATACTCTTCATAGATATATTGGAAGAGGAATTCAAATATAAAAATGAAAAGTTATATGAAATGATGGTTTCGGCACAAAAGGCATTCGCATATAATAGAGAGTAGAGTTTGGGAGCGAAGAAAAATAGAGATGAGGAGAGAGAGAGAGAGAGAGAGAGAGAGAGAGA
>JAQIXI010000944.1:0-17102 GCA_034700165.1 Galumnidae sp. Gr-Ori-00277 | reverse complement strand
GAGAGAGAGAGAGAGAGAGAGAGAGAGAGAGAAAATAGTTTTTATATTTCATATTTATTTTACGAAACTTTATTCGTGGAGTTATTTCTTTTTCTTTTCTGAATTTGATATCATTTCTGAAATATAAAGTCTTAATTCATTCATAACTTTTACAACAAAGAGTTCTAACATTTCGTTAAGAATTACTTTAGATTTTTTAAAACTATTTTTATAAACAATTATTTTATCTTTTGATGGCTTTCAGGTATGGAATAGAACTTAAATATCTTTAATAATTTTATTAAGATAGGCAAGGTAGTATTAAATTATTAGAGTTGAAGTTTTGCAAGACTAAACAAATTTGCTAGATTATGAAACGTTATCTTTAATAAAAATATCCCAAAAAAGTGTAGATTTGTTTTTTTATAAAGTTTAAATTGAACCATGAAAGTAATGCTTTTTCTTGCTTATTTACTGAGTTATACAAATTTACACTATATCATGCAATTATGCTAATATCCAAGGTAAAGCTATATTTGATCTAAATTGTGTCAGAGATTTTATAGCAGTGAATTGATTAAAGAACTTTTTGCAAATGACTGTATATATGATTAAATTTTCAGCAAAAGATATAATTTCGCCGACATTTGGTTAAAGAAAAGATAAATTATAGTAAATATTAAATATTTTTATCTAAAAATAAATATTTTAAATATTTTTGAATTATTGAATGATAAAAAACGAATAATTTATGATTAATCGGTCCCTAAACCAAACCCCAATGAGGCGTAAAATTAAATGTCAAAAACACCATTTCTGTCGGAAGGGATACTCATTTTAAATTCAATTAATTTAAACTAATTTTAACATAAATTTTATAATTGTGTTAACTCACGATAATTGAAGTGAATTGTTTGCCTTTGAAAACAATTTTGATTAGTTTTCCATATATTTTAGTTAATAAGTGGTAATCGATATTAATTTCGGGTTTAATTAAACTCTGAAAATAAATACGTTTTTCATGAAAAGAGCGAATTGAGTGTTGAGTCCATTCATTGATGTTTTGATAAACCGGTCTTTAAATGTATTAAATGTTTTGATTGGACTCTAATCTGATTGCAATCAAAATATTTCTAATTTTTATATTTAAATAATGAGTGAATTTAAACGAAAACATATATTTTGTTTTGACATTTATTTGTGATACCATTTAAGTCATTATCCTTTAAAAGTTGTGAGTATTTTATGTAAACAAATGTTTGATTTTAACCAAATTATTGTTTGTTTTGATTTTAGATTTAATGCCAACTCTTAGTATTGTTTCAAAGACTCGACATTTCAAAACATTTTGTATTAATTGTTTGTTTCGATTATTTATACAAATTTATCTCAAAATCATTATTTGGTTTTCGACTCAAATAATAAATTCAGAAACGAATCCATAACTCATAATAATAACCAATAATTTTAGTTTTACTTCACTTTCAATAAATATTTAAATAATTAAATAACGAAAAAATGGGGAAAATTCTCTCCAAAATATTTGGTAATAAAGAGATGAGAATTCTTATGCTGGGATTGGACGCCGCCGGAAAGACCAGTATGACTACGACTCACAAACCATTAAATGTCTTAATCTGTCTCTTAATCCAATTGTTGTTTCATTTACAGCCATATTATATAAACTAAAATTGGGTCAATCGGTGACAACCATTCCGACGGTTGGCTTCAATGTCGAGACCGTCACTTATAAAAACGTCAAATTCAGTGTTTGGGTCAGTATTTTAGTTAATTTTAAAACAAATATTAAAATAGTTTTGTAGGACGTCGGCGGTCAGGACAAGATTAGACCCCTTTGGAGACATTACTATACCGGCACTCAGGGCCTCATTTTTGTTGTCGACTCAGCCGATAGGGATCGTATCGATGAGGCGCGACAAGAGTTACACAAAATAGTTAACGACCGCGAAATGAGAGAAGTTATTATTCTTGTGTTCGCCAACAAACAAGACTTAACCGACGGTCAGTTCTTTGATTTTCTCTTATTTTAAATAAATCTAATATCTGTTGACAGCAATGAAACCCCAAGAAATTCAGGACAAATTGGGGCTCACAATGACGAGTCTGCGTCAACGCAATTGGTACGTACAGCCCGCCTGTGCCACCACTGGTGATGGACTTTTCGAAGGATTGACCTGGCTCATGTCTAATCATAAATCATAGTTTTGTAAATAGATATGATAGACATAACAACTTTAGAACAATTTTTATTATATTATATAAATGAGTCATCGCTTCAAAGACTGATTTCCACAAATTATTTATATTTTTTCTTATTTTGTTTTTCCGAACAAATTCTTATAAATAATAATTTAATCGAAACGTTGTTTGATTTTCAACTGTTTTCGGCGAAATCGAGATTTTGTGCTGAGATTTCATGAGTTTTAACCATTTCTCAGTACCTTTTGTTCCAATTTTTATCATTTCATTTATAATAACGTTTATAGTAAACTATAATTTTATATAAATAAATATATATATATTTAAATGAATTCTAATTAAAATAATAAAATGTTTGAATTTACTTTTGTTTTACCTTTTCTTCAGATATTTATGGTTTCGAAACAACTTTAGAGAAATTACCAAAACTTTTGAATTATAAATGAAATCAAATAATCAATGGATGGAAATATTGATTAATTTTATTTTCAACATATTTGGCAACTTTTCTATTATTTTTTACAAATTTATTAAATGATTCACTCATAGAGAGCTAAAAATTTATATATAAATACAATTAATGCCAATTTAAGGAAACGCCTGACATTTAGCGCTTTATTTAATTCAGTTAAATGTTTTTTATCTCATATTCTGAGGAATTAACATATAATCAATTAAATAAAAACTTAAATGTGTTATAAATACAAAATTATCGGACAGTTCTTCGATACTCAAATAAATTGAATTTAAATCACACTTTCATTTCAGATCATAAGTTAGCAAAAGATGTCTTAAAATGCTTTTTATAATTATTTTCAATTTTTTTCATTTAAATTAAAATACATTTTAATTAATAAAATGTTAAGAAAAGACCGGTTTGTGGTCCTCTTTTTTTTGTACTAATTGTTTGTGAAATCGTTGTTAAATCAATTCGTCTGAATTTATTTGAATCTCTGTTTTCTTCAGGATTTGTCCAAAACTCGAATTCATTAGATTTTAATTCCAAAAATAATTGCATTGAAAACAATTGCAATGATATGTTCGAAGTCTTGCATTTCAGAGAAATTTCAAATTTGAGGTCAATTTTATAATTTGATGAATGATTTGCTATGAAGTTATGAAATGAGAGAGCGATCGTTTCACCCGATCAGTGACTGCCAATAGTACTTCAAGCCAGCAAGGACATGACGTCACATATTGTCGGGAATAGTCCGGACCCCATCCTTTTGCAAAACTTATACGAAAAGCGTTCGGATCCATCGGTCCGTCCGGGGGTTCAATAGTGTGCAAATGGCGATAGTTTTGTGCGACTTCGAAGTCGAATACTTTAATTGAAAATCCGGGCAATACTTTATATACAGTGAGGTTTCGAGTATTGGGTGCGTCCAAAGTCGGAGAGTTTACAAAAACCGAATGATTCGAACGATTGTAAACCCAAACCCCGTCCTCTTCGCGACTAATCGTAATTCCAAAACCAATTTTGTCGCGCGTCCGACGAACCGACTCGTCTTTACAGGACAGGGATGAGAACCAGGGCTCTAAACACAGGCCTTCGCCCTGAGGTAAATGTGCAAAAACGTTGATTCCGTCGCCATAAACCGGGAAAAGACGACCCACTCTATTGCGGAGTTCCCAATAGGCTAATGCACACCAATACCGCTGTCCTTCTGATGTCTGAATTCCTGAAACAATTTTACAGAAAATTAGTCAAACGTTTCAATAAATAATCCAAAAGTGAGAACATTATGTAATTTTACGCTAAACAAAACCGCTATTAAAAAAGGTTATAGAGAGGGCTTTAGAGTTACCCTTTTGTTACCATTTCTTTAAATTCATTAAAGTTTGTAATTAATCAATGCTTTGAAAGAATATAATAAAATCTTTGTTTAAAAGAAATATTTCTTTTTAACCATTTTTTTTAATGAAATATTAAAAATAGAATACATTTCGAAGGAATGAATTCTTTTGAATTAATTGAGAGTTAAATTAGAGCCCAGAGTTGAGACAGATTTTCAAACCGGACCCGAAACAGAAAATTTATAGTAAAACCCGAAATATTTCACTAAAAGTTTATTTAAGAAAAACATCTAATTAAATATCTAATTTATCTAGTTAAATTACATAAATTAAAGTTAAATTCAATACAAAAAATAATTTGCTTTAATTGAAAACCAGTTATTTGTTAGACTGAGTCCACAAAAGTTAAAATTGCATTCATTCGAGAGATTCGCCGGAATTGAAGACAAATTTATTCGTTTATATAAATATTTGAAGAGATTTCAAAACCGAAATCAGAATCGGTTTCGGGTTTTATCGGGTTTAGTGAGTGTTGCCTCGAAGTCAAATCATTTTTTAGTTTAAAAAAGAAATTTATCACAAAATCGGCTTAAAATCCAATGAATTGATTGAAATTCCTGTCTCTCAACCGGAATAAGTAAATGAGTAAATATAAAAAGGACTCGAAGTGAGTCTTTGATTTAAATGCATTTGATTTTCAGTCTTTTTTTTCATTTATATGAACTCTATTTAGTTGTGAAAAGATTGTGACGAAAACTTTTTGTTGAAAATGAAAAACCGATCTCTCATTCATTCATTCATTCATTAAACAAATTGAAAAACAGTTCGTAAACTAAGCATTAAATATAAAATATTTGAATCCGTAAATTAGAAATTTTGTTGAACTCATAAATAAACATTAGTTTGACTTAAAGTTAAATTTGGTTTCGATTAAAAAAAGAGAAATAAAAACCCGTTCTTTCATTTAATATCAAACAATGTTTGCCGACAATTCTATAATCTCTACACTTATGAAAGAATATGTGGTTTAGAAAATCAAAATAGATTGGACCGGATCATCAACGATCTTATAAGTTATAACAATACAATTGTTGCATTTATACTCATTTTTTGTCTGACTTTTTGTCAAAACTAAACCTTCAATAATATAAAATAATTAATATAAACGCCATTTTTGCGCCATCGGTTTAAGCCTAAGATGTTCTTGCATATTCTTCAAATACCTTGCAGCGAATCTCTAAGATACCACTTGGGATGACCGACACCTTTATTAACGAATACTACAAATGAGTGATAAATGTACTAAAACTTATTAAAAATTGTTGTTTAAGTTTTTTATTACTTTTATCTCAATATTTTCGAATTTTATATAAATTAAGTTCTGTCGAGAAATTGCTAAAAGAGGGGTCCAGTAATACCCTTATGGGCTGAAAAATTAATAGAAAAACTAATAAAAAAATACCCTTTGAATAATCCGAAGACATTGCATTTCAATCAGGGATCGGCAAGGGGGGGTCTAGGGGGGCACTCCCCCCCCTAGGCTCAAAAAAATTGTTATTCAAAAGTGCAATAAAAAGCTTACCCCCACCTTAATTTTCGTATTTTTCAAGTTAGACCCCCAGACATATTTTATTCAAATTCTAGACGTATTAAAGTATATTATTTTAAATAAAAAATAATTTTTTAAAGCCATTATTTTGGCATTTTTTATAAAACTGTAACAATGACTCGAATATGCTTGCCGACCCCTGCAATAGTTGTGGCCGACAGAACAGATAATAAAATGAGTAAGGTCTACAAATTCTTAAAAAAAACTTAGACTCAATTTCTAGACTCGTTGTTGTAGTTATCTTAAATGTGATCACAATTGTAAAGAGTATATAATATAGACTTTAATTGAATATTAAATTATTTTACAAAATATGAGTAACAAATCGATTAAGACTTTTGTCTCACTTTCTTTAAAATAAAAGTTTGACAATAAAACCAGTGTTTGATTTAATGAATTAAACCTTTTAGTTATTTAATTAAAACTTTGGTCACATTTTATGTTAAATAAGTATTGAATAAAATTTTTTGTTATCTAAAGAAAATCTTTGTTTATAAATAAAATAAATTCTCAATATTTTGGCAAATATTAAAAATTTCTTTTGAGATTAAAGTTTTATTCTGTGCGAAAAGAAATTTTACATTAGAATTATGTGAAAGTGATTTAAAACCAAAAAAATCAAAAGAAATGACAAAAAATGGGTAAAATCTATCGATTAATTGGTTTAACTGAAAGTTTTTTAAAGTCTAAAAAGCGGTTAAAAGTCTATAAATATTTATAAAAATTAAGTGAAACCAAAGATTATTACTCTTTAGTTAATTACTGAAAAGAATAATTGGTGTTGAGGGCAGTCGGGGGCAGACCTGAAACCTAGACTTTTGGTGAAGTGACAGATACTTAGGAAATAAAATTAAATGTTGAGCCAAAAAAATCTATGATAAGGGTTTATATTGAAGAAGTGGTGGCGGATTCGTTGGCGTCAGTCACAGTTCTCGAGCCACACAACTGTAATGACAGTACAGACACAGCTTTGGGAACAGTAGAGGCAGTGCAAGGCATGATGCCATCCGACTCGGCGGCGTCCCTGTGTTGGTGCCGTTCAATCGTGCATTAAGTGTATGTCTTTTGAATTATCTGAGAAGTGAGTATAGCGAGCAATCAGTGCTTTCAGAGGCTGACCTCATAACGTGCACACACTGTATATATCTATATATTGCACAACCGAACGACACGACTTTCCCAAAGCATATGCAATAAACAAAAAATCTGATGCGACTTAAAGGCGACTTCACTTCAATCCGATTCAAACGTTTTTATAATAAAAGTTGTTCTCAAACTTAGATTCAGTTTTCAGATAAATAATCGAAAACTTTTAAAAAATAAATTTTTACTCAAAATATTTATATTCACTAAAACTTACAAAATATTTATCTCTTATTCTTATTATTAGAAATGAATTTAAAGCAAAAATCAATTCATTTAAGAATTTCATAGAATTTCTTTGTTTGCATTCATTTAATTCATAGTTTTGTGAATAATATTAACAAAAATCTCTTTCAGTTCTAAAGAAACGGTTCTTAACAAAAAAAGATGGTTAAGGCTTATGGTATTCGCCAATTCTACCCAACCGTCCCAACGGAGACCAACTCTCCTAAGATTTTTATCATAGCTCGCTGACCTTGTGCTGTGCTGTACGAACCCCTGCTCTCTCTCTCTCTCTCTCTCTCTCTCTCTCTCTCTCTCTCTCTCTCTCTCTCTCTCTCCCTTTTGGAATGTTTACGCAAAAGGCCCGGAGCACAAGTAGTCAACCCATAAGGAGAAGACAACAGGAAAGATATTTGGAATATTTAGAGTTATCGCAAATTTTTTCAACGGAATTCATTCTGTTCTCAAAATTTCCAAATTTATTACAGAAATGTCTGAATATGTCATTTGTCCGCCGCTTTTAAGAATTATATTTAACCAAAAATTAAAAGTTTAAAACAAAAACAATATTTAATGTCAGACAAAATAAGAGGATATCCACAAAACTAGACTAAACTAACGATATATTATTGAAGTAATTTATCAGTTATTAAAGACTTCGAAGAATAGCTTTGAGCCAAACGTTAATTAAAAGATAGACTTCGGGCAAAGAATAGTGAAAATGTGTTCGCAATGAATACTCTAATTATAATTAAACTAATTATTCCATTACTATAAAAATGAATGAATGAATGGAAGAGTGTATATAAGCACAGGTTTTGCTTCAAAACCAAAATATAAGCAAAAATTAATAATTAATAGTTGAGATCAAAAACATTTTGATGGAGAAAACAACTCATCTTTTTTTGTAGTTAAAAGAAAAAATTGATAAAAGGCTTTCGTTATTAACTAGAGCCTATTTTATTCTTATTAAATTAAATACTCTGTTTTTTCTGTTTCTTTAGAAAAGAAAGGAATATCTCATTATTACTAAAAGTATGTATTCATTAAAATATAAATATTTGTTTTTATTATAATTCAATTTAAATGAATTAATAAATCGACTTTTGGTGAAATGAGATTCGATTAAATGGTTTTTTAAACAAAATGAGAGAATGTTTTGAGTTAATCACTGAAAAAACAGATAAATATTTGTTGTATAAAAAGAACCGGTTTTTGTACCCAACTCTTCAAATACAAAACCTTTGGCCTAAATATTGTGTGAACTTTACAATTACCGTAAAAAAGGCATTTAAATGGATTTGGGTTTTCAATGCTTTCAATAATTTTGGGAATAAAAAACGTGAAAAACTTTTTTTGTGACCTCTTCTGACTCTTTCTCTTATATTAAAAAATAAATTAAATAATTAATTATTCAAAGTTTTTGTGAAAACTTTCATTTTGTTTAACACAACGAAAACAACTCTTATATCGCTTATTCCAGACTCTGTCGGGAAATAATGTTTCGGACAGTAGTCTGAGCACAGAATAAATAAACAATTCTAACAATAGGTTCTTTTGAAAGTTTTGAAGTACGGGTTCACTCAAATGTAGAGCTCTCTCCACATTTAACAGAAAAGAAAGTGAATGCAAATCTTTATACTATTTTTAAGGCTTCAAAATGACCTCAACTATAAGCAACACCTCTTATACTAAACGAAAGCTCATAATTGCCTTCAAATGAAAGAATTCTCATTATTTAGCGACGAATAAGTGTTGATTTAATTACTTAATTATTGGTATAGACTATAGAGTGTTGAACTCTACTATCAGTGACTGTGTTGTGAATATGAGCTACTGTTCAATAAATAATTTCATTGAATCAGGTATTGATAAAATGCAAATAATATTACATTCGACCACTTCTATCAGTTCTTGTCTTATCTGAAGACAAGTAATTCTTATTGAAATTAATAAGTATTACATTCCAAGACTAAACGCCATTATTTTATAACAACATATCTTTAAATAATTCAATTGAATTCAGTTGTCTTTACTTGAATTTAGTTTTTATCGATATTTATGTGTTTATACGTTCGACCATTTCTTAACTCTCAAATATTGCCTCAAAACGCAATTTTCATAACTTTTTTAGTTTAGAGACTAAAAACAATAAAAACAAATGGGAATAAAAGATTACCCCCATTGCTCTATCATTGTGCCTTGCTCGTTTTGCTCATTGTAATGCTTCAATTGTTCATTTTTCGTTAAGCCAATTCAACTTAAAATTTAATATATTTAATAAAGATAGAATGTCCTTGATATAATCATAAAATACAATTCAGTAGTAGTTTAAATCGAGAAAATTAAAGATTAAATTAAAGAAAAATATTTCGATTGATTTGAGTGAACGCCTGGTTTCGAATCAATAATAAAATTCATTACCTGTTAAATGACTATTGAATTCGGGCCGAAGCGAACCAATCGTTTCGGTTGACACGAAAGAAGGTATTGATTGCTCGACTGATGACAACCGTTGTCTAATCCGAGAGTCAATTACCGGTGAAGTTATGTCCTGTGAAGGACTGGTTTGGTTCGAATAAATCGAATAATAGGGTGGAGGACACGGATCTGTTAAAAGAAATTAAACATAAGACAAATGATATGCCATTCCCTGAAAAAATGCAAGTTCATTATATAAATAACTATATGCCTAGTATATTTAATTTTTAAAATGTGTTCTATGAAAAATTTAAGTTTTTGCAGTTTTCGGTCAAAGAATTGAAATAAACATAAAAACAAATCCTTTATTTATATTTATTAGGAAAAGCATAAAAAGATAACATTTTTAGTCGTCGGGAGTAAAGCATTTGTTTAGACAACACTTCAATAATTAATCGAAAATTAATAGAAAAAATGTTAAAATCATTGAAATCAAGTATTAATTCATGTATTCATTCAAAGAATTTCAATACAATAAAAGTTATTTCAATCACAAAAAAAATATTAAGTAAACTATTTGAAAAAAATTCCAGTAATTTTATATATGTCCTTGCTAAAAAATGCATTTCTAAAAAAATGCCGAATAATTTAATAGTTTTGCTTAAATGAATGAAATAACACATCACTCAATAGGTGTCTATTTGTAAATAAGTTGTAATTTGAAAGTCAACTCTTTTTTTTTGTGTTTAATTATTTTAGAATGAAATGAAACTTTGCTAGATTCAAACCCATTAATTTAAGTATTTATTTTAAAATAGACTGAAACTAAAAAATAAATAAATTTAAAGGTTAGTATTTGGTCCCAGTTTTATGAAGAGTCACTCAATAAAGAAGTTCACAGTTTTTAAATGACTTTAGTTTAAAAATCACTCCTTTTATAAACTAATGATTATTTGGTTTTAGTATTTTTATCATAAGATATGACCTGCAATGAGAAACGTGTGATCCGAGCCTTTGAATTACCGAAACATAAAACTAAAAACTAATCTAAAAACTGAAATATTGCTAACAATCGTCTGATTTGAAATTCAGATTAAAAGCAATTATTTTTGGTTTAGTCTGAGTCTGACTAAGCGTTTATGCGATCAGAACTGAGGCGTTCATTATTTTTATAAATGTTTTGATTTTCAATTGCTTTTAATTATTCTAAAGTTTTAAAAATTGTTGAAAAGAGAACAGAATTAGAACTGAAATTAATCTGATTTTGATTTGTATAAACAAATAAAGAAATGATTCCAGAATTAAGTCAAAAGTCATTTGAGTGAACACAACTTAAATCAAAGTTTAGATTTGTTTGCATTTGTCGACTGTCGCCGACAGAATGTGTCGGTGGCCGACAGTCGACAATCCAAACAAATGCAATTGTGGACACAACAAATATAAGGACAGAATCGGTGCCGTAATTACTTTGGTTGGCGTCTAAGAGTAGATAAGCTAAAGTAGTGATGGTTTAGTGGCGCCTTTACTCATCAAATTGCAGGCCTTGTGTTCGGCCAATAATATAACATAAGCCATAAGCCGAGGGCCATATTCTATGAACGAGTGATGGTTCAGACACACCACTGACTACACAAACACAAGACTAGCCTAACATAATGCTCGCTTAATAGCACCGATTCCTCCTTAACAACACTACTCTCAATGCGAGTCAACACAAGTTTTCCAGGTTTTGGAGGTTTGGGCGAATCAAAGGCGACAAAGTGGCGGCTCAGGCACTCAAATATACTATAAGTATATAAAAATATAGTGAACTCACTCTACTCTACTCTACTATTTCATGTCTAATACATAATATGATATTAGTTGGCCTCCCATTACATTATGCACTTCTTTAGTTCATCACTACCTGTGCTTTTGTCCACAAAGAAATGATAATTCAGTTCTATTTGAATCGGGTATTCACTGGTCTTATGTCTGGCCTCAGATCAATGAACGCACCATTAATGGCGTTAATGATGGCCAACAAATGAAAGTCTGGCGCTGACTTTGAGCCGACATTAATTTAAAAGAGTATATTATTATTGATATTCTGTGAGACACGACTCGGATATAACGGCAGATGTTTTGCAAAGCAGTGATGAATAGCAAACAATTGATTCGAAATATAAAAACACATGACTTTTGTCGAGACTAAAGAGACGCCATTCAGTTGACGCCAAAGACGACATCAAATAAATCGAAGGATAATGACTGACAACCACTGAAAGCACACAAATTGACTCCGATTAGAACACCAGAGACATGAGTCTCGCCTTTACTAACATTAGACTCCAATCGATGCTATAATTCATAATTATATCGAATATTGAATTTAAACCAATAATTGATTGAATGATAAGACAAGAGATAAGAGAATAAGAGATTAGAAAATAATTTGTCGCAGATTTTAGTCAACAAAAGAAAAATTCATTAAAAATACCTGTTTTACAGATTTGTGTCCAATGATAGGGATTAATGCAGACATAGATTGGATCAGTTTGTGAACAATGACACCAAAGCAATGGCTTTAATTCAGACTTATGTCTGATGTGAGGCCATCGCCACACCTGACAGCACAGAACGTGAGGATCGACTATTGCTTTCCGACCGATTTTGATGACATCCTTTGGGAAAAGGACACAATCAGAGACAGTTCCTCCTTTACTATCGATGGACCGAAACAATGACTTCAGTTGACTCTCTTTTAAACGTTTTAACATCGATTGCAGACACGACTCATAGTCGTCGTCTGAAAGGGTTCGGTCGGTAGCCGTCGGCTCCAACTGTCGTCTGAGTTCTTCATTATTTGAATCTATGGCTGAACTTCGAGTAATCCTTTTTTTCAACAGACGTTTGGCTAAAGAGCTCCTCTTAGAGCGAAACATATATGAAATTTACATTTAATGGCATTAAATACCACATAATTACGACATTTATGACCGCAATATATATATATAAGTATTAAATAAATACTAATATAAAACTTAAAATTATTTAAAATAATTGTCTTCAATGTCTTCGATGTCTTCAGTGTTTAATCAGTTAACTCTTGTGACGAAACTTCAAAATCGATTTCTTTCAACAAATGTTTAAAACTTTTTTCAATTGAAAGCATTTTTCGTATAAAACTTTTGTTGAAATGAAAAACAGACACAAAATTTGTGAGAAATTACTTAATTATTAATTCATAACTTATTTATCAAATATTTTCTTCGATTTATAATAGATTTGAGTTTTTTTGTAGTTTCGGCCAAAAATTCTTAATTATTATTATTAGTAAACATTAGAGACGTCTAAAACTGATTTTAATGATTGAAATGCAGACAAAATATCCAAAAAATGGTTGACTTTTATGTCAATAATCACATCAAACATCACTAAAAGTTTAATTCACTTCAAATTAAATGACAATTACTTCAAATATAAATATATTTTTCATGAATTTTATAATAAAAACGAATCAAATAAAGAGATATAAAATAATAGATGTTTTCGAGTTTCAAAGCAGTGAAGTCTGTCTCTAACCCAATACAACTCAACAACACTACAGACTAACAAAACAAAAGTCACTCCAAAGCAGACACAGTTCGCACAGACTATCAGTCCTATCAGTCCTGAGCAGACGAGTCCACTAAAAGGAGAGGAGACAACAAATGAGGCACAGAATCATTTCAAAGAGAAGAGTCTTAACCCAAGTCTATTGAGTGAACGCCAACTCGTGTTCCGGATCGGCACCGCTTTGCCGTCTCTGCCGTCGCTCAGAGGAGTGACAACCGTCTCAACCACTTCACAACCAAAACTTTTTTAGTTCTCAAACATTAAAACTTTTCATTTATTAAATCTCTTTATTTCTTAGTTTTGATCACTTCTTCACTAATAGTTTATATCATAATTTAATTCACTTTTAAAAACTATTAATTGAGAAATAATTTGTAATTTATTTGACATAAATTTGACAAAAATTTGACAGATTTTAAGTATTGATCGAAACTCAAGTCTAATGTTTGTATTGAATCACATTATAATCAAATAAGAGGTAAAACAAGAGTTGTCTAATAACTGATAAGAAATTATCGCTAATTATTTTGATTGAAATTTTATCTACAATTCTGACACATTTTAGACTCAGATTGAGTGTCCGTTCCCTCACATAGAATGGAGTGACTCAAAGAGTGACACAAAATCAGTTATATTTTTCATTTTAAACTACAATTTCTTTATATTTTTTAAAGAATAGTTAAGAAAAGACTGAAAATTACACAAAACTCAAGAAAGTGTTCAGTGCTTAAACTTTAAGCATTAAAATCAAATTTAATACTTCAAAAGTTTAGACACAAAATAATTTTGTATTTATCCTGGTATATTAAAAGTTAGTAAACCAATTTTATCAAAATTTTAAAAAATAATACAAAAGAAATATACATCGGAGCCGACTATTAATTGAGTGCTCACTAGCCGTGTATGAAAACTGTGAATAACTAATACTAATACTGATTTCAATTAGTTTTTGGCCGCGAATCTGGTCTCTGCCTATTATTAAAACCAAATTAACAATAATTGAGAGTATATTAACTATTCAGAGGTTTGATTGCATTTAAATCAATAAATAGAAAACTCAGTCTAATGTCAATATATTTTATATAAATAAATTAAATTTAAACCAAAAAAAGGTTTGATATTTATAAATGATGGCCAGGGTCTTTCAAAAGGGGTATTTACTTTTTTCTCTGTTCACGAAGGGTTAAAACGGTTCTTGGCAAATTTTATTTCCTTAAAATTCGTCAAACAATTCAAAAAACTTTATAACGAGTTTTAAATTACAAGAATTTATTTGATACATTTAAAATTACCTTGAGCAATACCTTTGATTGAAATTATATAATATAAATAAAGTATATAAATATAAATTTTTATATACAAATATAAATTTCTATAAAGAGTATTACCCAGGGTATTGCTCGCAACAGTTATTAGTTTTGAAGCAATTAATTTGAATTTATAGTTATTTTGAGAAAAAATAAGTGATTAATAAATATTCTAATAATTAAATATTATGTCAAATAAGTTATTGTTCTGTATTTCAATATAAGAGAGACTTAATCTTAATAGAAGTGATTAATTATATAGAATTAGCGAACTTTAATCTAAGCGATAGTTTGGCACCGATTCCACATTATTTCCACATTATTTTATTTATGCTATCCTTTCGTCGCCTATCATACAGTTATCAATAGAGCATTGATTTTCGACTATTTTTCAGGTTTATAGCATTAAGTTGGCAGGTTCAATTCCAGCTACATTTATAAAGGGGTCTTTTCCCTAAGTTTTACTAAACTACTTCATAAATTAGTATTTGAGAGTTTATATTATATAATCGATATACTATTTCAACTTTTTATATACTTTTTTTTAAAAAATAAGTAAATGAAAAGTCATAATTTTCATGTGAACTTCAAAAAAGATAAAAATGAACCTGGAAAATCTCGACAAAAAAATATGGTAAATAGTTTAACAATATTGGCTATTGCCTTGATACAATATTTGTGAAAAGTCAAAAACTTGACTTGCACACTTAGTAATTTATTTAAAATACTATCTAAATCCAGTATAAATTTAGTATAATATCTATGTTATCAATAATAGATATAAAGCAAAATATTTTTAACTTTAAGTTAAACTACTATTAAGCATAGAGTCGACTATTTCACTGATTTTATCGACTAATAGCACTCATTTGATGAATTATAATCGACTAAAAGTCAATACTCTAGTCATCAAATTTGACGACTCTTTCTCTTAATTGTAGTAAAAGATGTTTGCATTGATGGCAACGTTTTCGTTACCATTTCGTAATCATTCCGTATTTATATCAGTATTTAAGTTAAGGCCTTAAGTCTAGACATTTCGGTATTTATTCTATGGTTTGTCGTCCAATAAATTCTAATAAAAATCACAACAAAATTATTTCAATTCGTAAATATTTTATTTCTAATGAATATTAAAATTTATTTCAAATGTATTTTATTTTATATTTTAATACAAATATCTTTAAAATTTGTTCACTTTTTTATAATCGACACAATTCTTATTCTATTCATAAAATTTTTAAGTCTTAAATAATTTATTTATAATTTTCTCTATTTTTCAAATTATTAATTCAATCGATAGTAAACATTTAGACACTAATCATTAGCAGTGATCGCAAGTGGAGACCAAAACAGGTCCCAAACAGTAAATTCTATGCCTTTCAGGTTAAATATGTGTACGAATGAGGACTCTTTAAATTCTAAACTTTAGAATAGAGATAACAGTCGGTTGACTTATTTCGAGTAAACCCGAAACCGATTCGGGCTTTAATTTTAAATTTCGGACGGATTCTGGTTTAGGGGAAATATTTCGAGTTTTAAAATTTCTTCAAATGTTTTTACAATAATTGTATAAAATGTTATATAAAAAATAAGGAAAAAATGTTGACAACCAAACGAGGCTTCATTTTATACTGTATTCATAACACATTTTTATTCATTCATTTATTTATTCAAATTATTCTTTAATTCAAAAATGGATAAATGATTACAATTTAATTATAAATTTATTAATTGCATCTATGGTTTAAACTTAAATAATATCTAGAAATCGGATGAATTACACAAATATTTAAATTAATGGCTGAAACATCAGGAAATTGATATGTACTCACAATATAAAAAGTTTATAATATATTATATAAGTATATAATATATGGGTTTATAAATTATCCCAAATTTTATGTAATAGAAGAAAAGTGTGCCTTCAATTCCGACTACAAATCTATGAATTGAAAGAAATTTTAACTTAATTTTTATTTAACAAATAAAAAGTCTTCAATTGAAGACAATTTAAATAAATTATTGTTTATTATATTTGACTTTGACTTTGATTTATGTGATTATGTTTTCCTTAAATAAACAAATAATATCGGGTTTTTTGGTTTTTGTGGGTTTTGTTTCCTCTAAATAAAAGAGTTCGGATTGAGTTGCAAATCTGTCTCAATGTATGGTCTCTAGTTTAGAATATAACTTATATTATATAAGTTATATATCATTCAAATACTCATTTAAAGTCACCTTATATATTATATAACTTGTATAATATATAAATTGTATAAGTCATATTATATAAGTATAATTATATAACTTATATAACTTTATATTAAGTGTGGTCACTTTATATGAGTATTTGAGAGGTACTGTTGCCCCTCATTAATTGCACTTGATAAAATCAAAACTTCATCAAATCCTTTAGTGACAATAAATTAAATATTAATGTCATTTTGACTATTATTTGTTAACTTATTTGTTATATAACTTTTCTCTTTTAATTGCACCATGGTATTCAATTCTTGTTATTTCTTCTATGTATAAAACTTTTTCATTAAAATTAAAGCTTTTTAGAAAAGAAATTATTATTTAAGAAAACTTTTTAAAATTTTATTCTTAGTTTTTTATTAGAATATTTTGCATAAGAATTGTAGTGAAATAGTGTAGTTTTACATTTTTAATGAGACAAGGTAATTTCTAGAGCCCTAGATTTGTGCTGTTAGAGAGGATGGACGGTATAATTGAATCAAAAGTTTATTATTGGTTGAATTTTAGATGAAAAGAATGTTTGCATTAGTGCTGACGTCTATTAT
>JAQIXI010000943.1:0-17106 GCA_034700165.1 Galumnidae sp. Gr-Ori-00277 | reverse complement strand
TTCAATAAATTGGCTAAAAATAATAAAAATATGATTAAACTTTAATTAAAATAAGGTTTAATTATATTAAGGTTTAAAACATTTTAAATGTATTAAACAATAAGTGATTAGACCTTAAAATAGTAAAACTTTATATTCAAAGTAAAACATATGAAAATTTACTCACAATTTAGTGGACAAAAAATCAATTTATTCAAACAATTATCACATCTTTTAATTAATCTCAACGTCAATAGTCTATGCATTAATATAAGTATAGATAAATCACCTTGATAATTGATTCAATTTAAATTAAATTACAATTGATTTTTATTAAAGTCAAACGCCGTTTGTTTACACCAAACATGTGAATGAAAACACATTAAAACTCACATAAAATCATTTCAAGATTTATTCAATTTTTAAGAATATATACCAAGATTTCTTTAGCCATTTTCAAACAATATAATAATTATAGAATTAATTTTTCAAATATAAATGAAAACATTTAAGTTTTAACGAATTATTTAAATAAAATATTATTTAGAATAAACTGTATTTAAAGACCATTCATAAACACTATGATGATATACTTTTCAATTATGAAAATTAAATCTCAAACACATTTAATTTAATTAGATAACCAAGCTCATTTAATGATTATAAATGTAATAACTAAAACTTATTTATTAATTTAAGCAGTTTTTCTTTTGAAGATCACTTTATAATATGTTTGCTAGATGATTTTTATGAAAAGAAGTAGAATCTTTAAAAAATAACTCTTTTTTAGGAAATTAATAGTTAATAAAAATAAGAAACATTTAATTGTTTAAATCTATTAATAAAAATATTTAAAATATTTTTATAAAATACTTTTATAATATTTTGTAATGATTTGTATTCTATTTTGTTTTTATATTTTATTACAGTTTTTACTTATACAGTCATCAACCTGTCGGGTGAAGTACCGATCGGGTGAACTAACCGATCAGGTGAAGTAAATCTCAAACCCATTGCCATAGACCTTAATGTTAAAAATCAACCGTTCGGGTGAACTAACCGTTCGGGTGAAGTAAATTCTATTCCCAAACCACTTCACCCGATAGGTTGACGACTGTATCTATAGACCTATAGATTCTATAGATTTAAAATTTCATTGATTTGGCTTTTTTTAAAAAAGTAGTTCCAATTTAGAACTTCTAATACTACTCTTGAAAGTTTCAGGAGTAAGAAGTAGCAGACGTTCAAATGGAGAATTCTACTCCCGAAAGAAGTAGTTCTGTCAACCCTACACTCCGACCATAAAAGCTAAATCTTTGTGCAAAACGTTTTATTTATTTATTTTATTAAATTATAAATTTTTCAGAAAAATAGACAAAAATAAAAAACACTTAATTTGATTGAATACTTTTAAACTTTTGAATCAATTATTGATTATCATTGAAATGAAATATTTGTGAATTAGTTTTGAAATTTCGGTCAAATTATTAGTGCAATAAATAATGAAATCATGTGTTAAATATATTCTCTTTAATTTTTAATGAATTTTAGGAAAATATCTTATATATCATAAACTTAACTAAAGTTTGTTATATAACTCATAAATGTTTAAATAGTTATAAATTATTGAATTATCAATTATTCAGATCATCCAATCTTATCAATATATCTAAAATTCTCTTATTATGATAGATATGATAATCTTGCTTAAAGATCAAGGGAGGAATGTCAAGTGAATGAGCTTTTAATCAAAAACTATGAAAATAATTGACTGTATTTAAAGGTCATTCATAATAGATATGAGAAAAACCTTTCAATGCAAAAAAAGTAGAAAAAAGGTCAAAAACGGATGGAATTCCTTAAACTATGAAATTTAATAAATATTTCAAATATTTTTTTACAAAAATCTTAATATTTTGTGACATTTTATTATGAAATTGAAGAAATTTTGTTAATTTTGTCTTTTAGTTTATTTGACATTTTCTTAGAATATTATTCAAAATATATTAAAACTTACATTTCTTTAATATATTAACAAAAAATATTTTTAAATTAAAATAATTAAATTCTAAGAATTCTATCCATTCTTTTAAACAAATTTTAGATTTTTTTGCAAACAATTTGCAAATAATTTTACTAAATTCAGAGTAAGATATAATATTGTTTATTATATATTAACAAAATTATCGAGAACTAATTTCTCCTCTTTATTTTAGATCTGGAAATAAATATTTGCAAAAATAAAGATCATTTAATGAGAGATAAATTTAATAGAAGTAAAACATTGATATTAAATACTCTCTAATCTCTATCTAATTATGAATTCATAATTCAATGGAAAGTATGGGACCATTAAATCTATTCTAAACATATTGGCCCACATTTTCAGGAGGTCTAAACTTTGGAAGTGATAAACCAAATATTGCGTCTCTGTCATCACTGAATGGCACCTGAGTTGTTGGAAGCGGTGAAGACTTGCATTTGTTTAGGCCTTTCTTCATAGAACACAGTTGTCGACAGCAAATAATCAGTGGTAAAGAAGTTCGGCGTCTCATCGATTCCGACACTTTTTTAGAGCAAATAAATATTAATTCACTTATTTTATAATATATTCTTAATATAATTGTTATGCATATAATTGTATATTTAAGATATATTTTAAATATATTTCAAAAGAGTGACTCTTTTACTCAATAAAATTTGTTTTCATTTTTGGAAAAACTATATATTTATAGTATTAATACTCTTTTATCAAAATGTGTTCATTTCAGTGATAAATGATATTAAATTCTTTATAATATAAATAGTTATAATTAAAAACAAATTTATTACCATGCTATAATTTATATGTTAGCGTCAAATCTATTCAATAAATGCCTTCATTTATATAATAAATTAAAGAAAACTTATTTGAATGAATATTTTTTCAATAATAGCTGACCTAAAGTATATAACATTTCATTCCACTCTTATTTATAGAAATGTCATATAAAAAGAAAATATATTATTTACTCAATTTTACAAATTTACTACTTAATGATTTTCATAATGAGAATACCTTTTACTTGAAAGACAATCAGACGATTAAATTTTTGTTTACAAAATACTGTTTTCCACTTTAGAATTGAGCTTTAATTGAATAAAAATAATAAACTTTTATTATTATTAAAATTATTTTTAATTAAAAAAATATCATTAAAATTAGACTCAAATGACAGTCCTATATATATATTGGCCAATAAGAGGTATTCTCATTTTGTCATTCAAGTCTATCATTAAGTGTTGAAAGACCGTCAAATTGAATGTAAAAATGCTATAATAATACATATATTTTGCTAATAAATGAATTTTAATACCAATTTTTCTTTATTATAACTAAAATATTAAGCAATTATTGAGAATTTTGTATTAAAATGTTTTCAAATGAAAACATAAAACTTAATTCTTAGAAAATGAAAGAACTTACTAAAATTGGACCAATTCTTACAGCAAAATCTTATCATTTTTATTGATGGCTTCAAAAAGTACAAACAATGAGAAGATTGTGTCTTATCTTCGGTGTCTTCATCGCTGAAGTCTCTAATTTTATTATTAAGTAAATAAGATTCGCCACTTATTAGTGAATCGGTCACTAAAATAATAGCTAATAATATATTAATGATATTAACATTCATTTTATCAAAGAATTTATTTAATAAACTTTTGAAAAAACTATTAACTTACTCTTTGTTGAATTCCTGGTCTTTTAAACTATATTTATACCGTTTTCTTACGCATTCTCATAGATAATGTCTCAACTCTCCCACTTGATTTTCATTTTAGAAAATGTCATTTGTGTCATACCAAGTAACAAACATTTCTCTGAATTTTTTTTCATCTGATTTTCAATGTCTTCTGAAATCAATTAGTTTTTATAAGACTAATATAATAAGCCTTTACTTAATTACATTAATGTACTCTTTTGTAGTAAGTCTTTCATTTACTTAAAGATGTTTTTGTTGTCGAAATATCCTCTTTTATAATTACTTAAGATTTCATTCATTCTAAGATAAAATCGAAATATAATATTAAAGGCCAACCATTAGTACCATTAATACCTTTAATACCATTAATACCATTAATACCTTTAATGTTTTATTTTGCATTAATCCTTTAAAAAGAGTTCTCTTGCATTCAATTTATTCTTTACATTAGATTTTTATTCTTTTCACTTTTTCTTTGCATATTAAATGAGCATGAGCATTGATAATGAATTTACCGTTGATAATGAACCTAGATTATAGGCCTCAGTATCAGAAAATGTTATAGTTTTTTATTTTGTTAAGATCTCCGAGAATTAATGGTATGTTTATTAGCGCAACAATTATTTCTATAGAATAGAAAATAAAAACCCGGTTTTAATTACAATTTATCAGATGAACTCTTCCTGAATTTCATTGACCCCCAAAAGTAGCGCCAAATGGCTGTACCCTCTCGTCTCCCACTTAACGCTAAATATATAACACTAACTTATATAATACTGGTTTATATAAAATATATAATTATAAATAATATATAAGTTTTGCAAATACTTGTAAAGTCATTATCCCTGGAATGTCTTCAAACAACCAAATAATTCACCAAAAATTTAAATACAATTTATAAAAGGTTTTCAAATTTCTAATATTTTATATCAAATATTTTAAAGAAACAATGAAATATATTCTAGGTTTTTAAGTTAAATGTTCAAGAATACCTTGCTTACTTAAAGCGGTTAAGTTTAATGCATTGAAGTGCTCTCATTATTTAATATATTTTTGGTAAAAATATAGTTTAAAACATTAAAGTTTAATAATTAGACGATTAAGTACTGACTTTAATATTAAAACTTCGAAATATAATACTTGAAAACGCGATTATATAACGACCACCGAAACCACCGAAAAGGCTGTCGGCAACAAAAGAGGTTCCAAAATGTGATTCACTTTATTTTGACTCTTCAATAGACGCCTTCTTTTTATTCCTCACATTTTACTCTTTTTTGATCAATTCTAGAGGCCATGCAAACTACAAATATAAATTGAGCAGGTTAATGATTCTCATGTAAAAATTGATTAATTATAAAATGAAAACTTAATTTAAGAATTAATTAGAGATTAATAAGAGATTTCATTTTTTAGTGGACACAACTCTATATTTGAATCAATTCCACACTTTAAGTGTTTTAATTAGATGTTTATCATTGAAAATCATTTATTTAGTATATTTAGATTACCTAGAATCTAAGGCCTAGATGTAACAAAATCTTTTTAAATTTACAAATCGACTTCTTTTAGAATTCATTAGAATAACTGTTATTCAATAACAAGATATGTTTATTAGAAATTTCCAATTAGTGTAATATTTGTTTCTTGGTATGAAATTTTATACTTTACGACAAGAAGTTATAAATATCCCAAATATATAATAAAACTTTATTCAACTTATTGTCAATATTATACAAATACTCTACAAATAATTCAATCATTTATTATAAGCTTTGTTTGAAAATGAATGTAAAGAAATTGAAATGAGTTATCACTTAAGTCTTGAGACATATATTTTGTTATTTTATAAAATAGATTCAGTATTTCTTTTGCTAATTAATTGATTAAATGCTTTATAGATATAAATATTCTGGTATTCAAATGAATAAATTATTTTTTTGTGTTTCAATATAATTATCAAGGAAAATTAATATAATATTTTTATAATTATTTTTCTTAAACCCATTAATCTTTTTTCTAAGAAAATTAATTGGGATTTACTTACTTAAAGGCAATACCCCGGAGACAATCGAATCCATTATCTCTCATTCAAATGGTTGTTAAATCTAATGAACTAATATTTGTTTCTTAGCTAAGCGGTCATCAATAGATTGAATGCAACAAATACCCTTGGTAAAAGGGTATATAACTTTTATGTTATCATTTCTAAGAAATCTATTTTAAATCTATTCTTCAATAGAAAAGTTTAGTTTCTCTGAAAATTCATTTGAGACTCAATTCAATGGATATAAGCATGGATGGACAAAAGTTTCGACTCTAGGGGAGTGCTAGGGGGTATTTCGGCCTGACTCCAGGGTTATTTTGAAAAATCACTAAATTTGCTATAAAACCTATATTAAGTGGTTTTAAGGTGTTTTTCTTTATAAATACTACAATTCAATCATATTTAGCGTATTTTATCACTTTTGAAGCAAAAAAAAACTAAGAAATATTGACAAAAAACGACTTTTTCCACTAATTTTACAACAAATTCTCTCTAAAACTGTAAAATTTTACGCACTTTTTGTCGTTTTCTTTGGTTTGTTTTATTATTTACAGCTATTTTACTGATTTTTCACTAAATTTTTCCTATTTGTCCCAATTGCTACTCGATTTTTCTCCTCTTTTCGGTAGGGGGGGGGGCTACCAGTTCCTTCTCCTTGAGGTATTTTGCCAATTTTGCTCTCCTAGGAAGTATTCCGGAATACCCCCTTTGGCCATCCCTGATATAAGGAATTATATTTCACAGAATTTCTGACTTAATTTCAGGTTTTATAGAACCTTTAATTAAATGTTAGTTACCATTCATTTCAAACTTGGATAAGTTTATTGGAAATTTTCAATTAGTGTGATATTAGTTTCTTAGTATGAATGGTAACTCTTTTATCATATATTCTTTTATTCTTATTTAGTCACTAAAAATAGTGATATTTTGACGACACATTCAGGCATTTAATTAAATTTTAATGATAAAAATAGTGAAAAGTATATATCCTCGAGCATAAGTACTGATCAAATATTTTTTAGGAAAGAGTATTCAAATGAGGCAAAAATAAAGTTTTGACATTCACTTATTTTATAAAAATGTGTGATTTCAAGGGTAAACTCAAGTTTTCATAATTAGAGAAAAGATAATTTGCAAACAAAAAAATTTCCAAAAACTATATTTCGTAGGAAATTGATATTCGACTCACATTTCAGTGAAAATCGTATTAAAATAGGAAATGTGTTGAGAAAAAAAAGTATTACTTGTCATCCGTTTATTCACTTTCAAGTGTCACTTAATTCTCAAAAAAGACAATAAAAATTCCCGAAACATTTTTTTATTAAAAATTAACTAATTTTGCAGTTTTTGAATGAAAGCTAAAACTAATAACATTAGAGACATTAGAGGCCAAACGGATGTCTGGTTTAGTGAACACTTAGAACTCAAGTTCAACTGTAAAGCACTGAACATATGTTACTCTCAACGGAACCAAAAAATCAATTCAATTATTTTTAGTGAAAATATTTGTTATTTTCATTAAAGGTTTGTTTAGTATATAAAGATCTGGAAAACAAAAAGCAATCATCAGTTGTTTCCCACGACAGCAGTTTCTCAGCAAAAGTTTTGTTTTAATCAATTTTTCTTTTAAAATGAAATTTCTTTTGAAAGGGGTATGAATTTCACTGAAACTCAAACAAACATTTCTTTTATTAAACTCTTTATTAATTTTTTTTGAAAAACAGTTTATTTTTTCACTTTTGTTTTGTGCCATTTTTGCCGAAAATGGTTACTATGAATCGGACCAATTAGAAGACGACGATATAGAGACCAGTGCTTCCGAGCAGGACTTAGCGGTCGCTGAAAGTGGAGGAGCGGGCAAAGGAGCTGCCGGTGCGGCCGCTGCCGGAGCCAAATTCGCAAAGGGAGGCGCAGCTGGTGCTAAGGCAGGTGCTAAAGCAGGTGCAGCTTTTGGAGCTAAAGCAGGCAAAAAGGGAGGCTTTGCTGCAGGCGGTGCTGCCGGTGCCGCAGGTTTTAAAAAGGGAGGCAAAGCGGGCGCTGCCGGTGCGGCCGCTGCCGGATTCAAGAAAGGCTTCAAGAAAGGAGCGTTTGGCAAAGTTGGAGGTGCTGGCTACAATAAGAAATTCGGTGCCGTTAAGACTTTCGGTATGGCCCAAGGCTTTAAATTCGGAAAGGCTGGCGGTGCCTTCGCTGCTGGTGGAGCAGCCGGTGCTGCCGGCAAGAAGGGCGGCAAATTTGGCGCAGCCGGTGCCGCCGGATTCAAGAAAGGTAACAAATTAAAATTAATTAACTTGTTCATTTCTAAAAATCATTAATAGGAGGTAAAGCAGCGAAAGCAGGCTTTGGAGCCGCCGCTGGAGCTAAGGCTGGCGCTGCTGCCAAAGCGGGTGCTGCCGCCGGTTTCAAGAAAGGAGGCGCAGCCGGAGCTGCATTCAAGGGGGGCAAAGCTGCTGCCGGGGGTAAAGGACTCGTCGGTTAAGCCAAGTGTCGGAAAACTATAAAATTGAAACAATCGAAACATTTTCCAAACAAATTAACATAAATTCTAATACTTTTTAATTTGTGCTCAAATGCTGTAAATATTGCAAAAAATTAGTCAAAAAATGTGGTCACACTTTTGTTATTATATTTTTAGTTAATCTGACAAAACTATTAGACTTATAAAAGTAAAGAATATTTTGTAAATTAAACATTAACTCAACTAAACATTCAATTTGTAAACTCCTCTTAAAATCACTTCAAATTCACTGTTAATATATTTATCGATATTTTGTTTATGAAATAAATTTAATTGCAATCATTAAATGAAAATACAATTTATTTTAATGTGTGTGAAAGAGAAGGAGAGGGAGAGGGAGAGGGAGAGAGACATAAAAAAAGTAGTCAGAACTGTGTCGATAAGCAAAGTGGTCAAAACAAGTTGACTGTTTCATCATATGCTGATCCAAATTCCTATATAGACTTTTACTGCATCTTTACTTTTGACACTATTTATAGACAAAAGATGAAGGAATAGAAGGAATAAAAAGTTTAACAAATTTTATGACTCATTTTAACGAATGCACTCATTTTTGATGAGAAGTTATATTTTTTTATTTTAACTAAAAATTTATAATAATTTTGTTATGAATATATTTTTCAATGGTTTGAGAAATAAATGGGAAATCTATGGAAAGCAAAATATAGTAATAATAAGATAAGTTTTATTACATTCGTTTGAAAAATGACTACATAAGTAAAATTAATTTTTAAAAATTATCAAGTAATTTTGTTTAAACATAAATTATAAAAGTATATTTATAAGAACTGATCTTGTCACATCTTTTCAATTTAAAATTTGATGACATATTTAGATAAATACTTTTATGAGGATTTAATATTAGAAGTTTGCGTTAAAAGCATTTTTTTCTGTATTAATATTAATCATAAATATAGAAACGAAAGCAATAATTATTTCATTCAAATGCACTGAATTTCAGTCGTTTTTCTCTTATCAGAAAATATCAAAATATATAATTAAAACAAAGAATATAATCTTGCAATTTATAGCTCGGTCACAAACAGAGTAATTTTGTTGTACAAAAAAATCACTGGGAAATCTCATTAAACTATTTTATGACATATGAAACTAAAAAACAACAATAATTTTGGGAACTATGAAACCACTTTTGGTAATAAACAGTTTATATAATTATAATTAGGATTTATTAACAGTTATTAACAGATAATAAACAATTAATAACATTATTGTTGACAAATGAAAACGTGTTTAACTTATGCCAGACATCAGTCACATCACAACCAAATATATTAATTCACTGAAAATATTAATGAAAACTATTTACAAGCAATTAAACTCATTTTTCTAAAGTTACCCATCAAAGCAATACTGATAATATATTTAAGTATTTAAAATGGGAGTAACTTAACTCAAATCACTTAATGATTAAATTAGGAAAACTTGAATTACATTAAAAACCAAAAAATGTGAGTAAATGATTAAAACGGTTTTTGTGACAAAAAATGAATTATTAATTAATAATTGAAAAACAACTAAAAATATATTTCTCTCATTTACTCACTTAAGCCACCGGTAAGGTATGACATCAATGATCTAAAACTTTTTACTGGATTTAAATTTAATAAGTTCGATAAGACTGGACTATTGGCACTGGGCACTGGAGCTGATTGAGCAGCTGACACCGGTGACATTTCAGAGGCCGCTGCTCTATAACCATACTGTGAACGGAAGCCCTGACCGCTCGCAGAAAAAGGCGATGGTCTCGGTTTGGGTCCCTGTGATGGCATTGAGGCGCTGTTATAATTGGCTCCGAAAGGCCTATTCCCTGAAAACTGCATATCCATTTGACCCCTCATGGGTACTACAGGAGGAGCAATGCCTGGAGATATGGCCGCGGGTGCGGAGGCGGCTAAATTCAATTGGGCTACAACTGCTTCATCGAGTCCGACGTCACGCGGATTATATGAAGCACCGGGTGGTAAACCAGAGCCAGAGTGAGGTCCTCTACCTTTAAGAGGAACATCCGAATTATAGGGTGAGTTGGGATGTATGGCATGCCATGGATTACAATTCCACGGATAACATTCGTACGGAAGTTTATTGGGATCAGACGGTCCCACTTCTTCATCCGCCGAACTCTTAATATGGTTTTGCTTACCATAGTCTGTGTCGTCCCCTTCCGTTTCTTCGCCACTCTCTTCTTTAGGAACGTTAGGGAATCGGAAGCCATTATTTTCTTCGCCATTCTTTACAAAAGGAGGCCTTTCGAAAGAAGGCTTTCTATAGGCCCCAAGACTTGGAGGTGAGGGTCCCATTGGAGTGTCTCTATAGATATCATTTCCATTATATCCACCCCCTCGATGGCCTTCTCCTTGACCTCTTGCAAAACCTGCCATTCCTTCCTGGGGTCCATTGAATTGAGGTCTACGCTGTTCGCCATTGTTAGGTCCAAAGCCTCTTTGGTCTCGAGGGTAACCTTCGGGTCCGAATCCATTTTCAATGGGTCTTCTGGGTCTCATAGGTCTTCTGAAGGGTGGTTCGGGTCCTCTATCAGGTGCTCTAAATCCTTGAGAACTATCTTTGGCTTCAGATAATGGAATAAATCCGTATTCAATTTCTTGAGGTTTAATCTGTTGCTGTGGACGACCTCTTTTAAAGCCAGTTTGTTCCGGTTCATCGCCTTCAACATTATATTTAGGACCAAGCTGATTATTGTTTATAAAGTCCTGCCCTCTGTTTCCACTTTCATACGAATCATTAGGTCTTTCATTTTCTTGATTATAGTCCTGTCCATCATTGTTGGCGATGTGTTGGTCTGATTGATGGGTGCCCTCATTATAATTATTTGGACGTTTGTTGTACATTTCAGGACCTCTAACAACGTTTGGCTCATTTTTGTGGCTCTGGTCAAACTCTATCTCAACGCCTAACGGTCTTTGTTTATATTCGTGAGGACTTTGAGACTGTTGTTGAAGAGCTTGAGGTTCAGGTAAACGATGGGGTCGACCCGATTCTTCCTTATTATTATAGTTCTCTTCACTTGAATCCTGATCATTACCTCTCATTCCGGTTAAAATTGATGACAGAGAGGGCGATGGGGGGTCATAAGCATCTAGCATTCCCGGCTTATAACCACTTGGCCTAAAGTTCTTGAAAATTGGTCGCGGCTTTTGTAAGCAATCAAAAGAAAAAATAAAATAAATTTAAGTAAATATTTGGAAAAAGCGGTGAATATAGAAAAATATAGAAAAATAATAAATGGATTGAAATGTTTTTTCTTCAAATTGTTTGTCAGAAATAATATTTTTCAAAAGACGGATATATTGTAAATCGCATTCTTATGTCATTTATATACATTTAGACCTAATTTAACCTGACACATTCTTTTCTAATAAAGTTATTTGAAGAGAAAAATAACTACATTTAATCGGATTAGTTATAAGATTATTACGATTTTAACGAATAGTTTCATTAGAAATATAAAGTAATAAATTCTATTTAAAATACAAAAACAATAACTTTTAAGTCAAACGAAATGACACAAATGTTTAATCATTTTTGAATAATTATTAATTAATAAATTATTTAAATCTAAAAATATTTAATTGAATACTTTGAATAACTTTTTAGACAAATTCACTATTAATTAGTGTTTCATTAAAAGAACGGTTTAATTAGTTTTACCTCTAATTAAACTAATTTAAAAAATATACATCTGTTAAGAATTTTATCAATTCATTGATTTTTATCAAATCGACTTCAGTTTTATTTTCTTAATAAATTAACCCAAATTCCATTGCATTCACTTCTATTTCAATAACAGCACACAATCTGTCTCTTTAAGAGTATCTATAAATAAATTATTTATTAATATTAGAGCATTAATTTGTGTCCTAATATTTTTCATTCTTTTTAAGCCGATTATATAGACTTATATATATCTATTAGTTTATATAATTATATATATAATAAATATATATACTCTTATATACTCTTATACATATATATATAAGTAATTGATAATAAAAACAATTAAATATATATATTAATCCAATTGTTTGGAATATTTTCATGAAAACTCTCACTTAAGTCTTAAGTTCTATATATTTAATAACTTTATTTAATAACTAAATATTAAAAAACTTTATATTTTTTTAAATACTCTTTTTATCGGTAATGTATAAAACACTGGAAATGAGTGGGAAATACTTAGAATTACTATAAACCAAAGTCAATATCTTGAACTAATATTTCTTTTGACATATACTTTAATAGAATTTTAAAAAAAGCTTCCTTGCTTAAAGCGCTGTTCAAACCCTAGCTCAAAGCTTTGCATTTATTCAAGTCTTGCATATAAATAGATATAATTTAATTAAATTTCTATTTTTTTAAGTAAGTAAAGCAAAGAGAAGAAAATTTGAATGAATGAAAATTTGATCAAAAACTGAAAAATGAATTAATTTCCGTTCAGTAAATATCAAATCTAAACTCAATTCTATTAAATATTTAATAAAAACTTTTGATATTTTCATAATATTTCAAAAAATCTTTTAAATAATATTCGGCTAAAAATCAAATTATATTTCTTTCTCGTGGATACCATTGAATACTACTTTGAATAATCTTTTGACCAAAGAATAGGACAACATATCAAATATCAAATGACAAAGAAATGAATGCATTTTTCAGTAAATAAAAGTATTTCAAAAATTATGAAAAGTTTCTCTAAAAGTGTTATTCGATATGACTCGCAAAATGAAAAGTTGTTTACCTGAGTCCTATAGCCATAAGAAGGCTGTTCTTCTTTCTTATCATTGTAATGTTCCTTGTCTTCAATCACTTGGATGTGGGCGATGTGTGGTTTATGTATATTATAATAGGGTCCACGACTTATCACATCAGAATTTCTTTCGTTCTCTTCATTTCTATAGTCATTAGACTTTTCATATGAATGTTGTGCGGGACCTGACGTTTCTCTTTCGTCATCATTTTGACCATTAGATTCATAACTATCTCCCTGTCCTGATTGACTATAACCATCATTGGGTCTGTCGTGAACTGCTTTATCATATTCTTGTTCCTCACCAGAATTCTGTCCGTTGGATCCGTTGGGGGTTTCGTCTTGGGTTTTGACGACTGGCAAAAAGCTTCGGGTGTGGGACACGATCTTAACATTTGGCGAATAATATGTAGAAGTGATTCCGGGTTTTGTCATCGGAAGATCGGGCACTCTATAGTTATTTCCGATTTGTGCTGACGATGAATCCGGAATACTTCCGAGAAGGGCCTGTCTTATAAAGGTTTTGGGTTCATATGTCGGCGACTCTTCTCTTCCATAAGAAGACTGTGAGTTGTGATCAATATTACTGACACTATCAGCTCCCGATGAATATCTATAAACCACTGATGTCGGTGGCTGTGCATCCACTGCTTGGCTACTATATTGACTGTTGATAGGCTGTTCGTGTGCCGAAGTGTGGACAACACTACTGTGCGAACCCAAATCTAAAGAGATGGGTTGTACGGGTTTGGAGACAACATAACTGTAGTCCGTTTGTTGATTCTGTATTGAAGGCGAGGCGTCTAAAGTGTCGCCGTCTTTTGCTTTGGAATCCGGGGATTCTTCGATTTTTGCCTGTGTTGTAGTCGACACCTTTTTTATATCAGAATCAGGACTTAATTCTACCGGTTGTTCATCGCTCAGTACGACATTTGCCACCGATAGACACAACAAAACCTTATTATAAGATAAAATTAATTTCAATTAAAAGTATAGAATTCTCAAAGTAATTCAAAAGTAAACTTATAATTTGAGCAAGTATAATATAGAATTAATTCCTAAAATTTACCGATATTAGGAATGTGGGAAAGTTGTAGAAAAAAGCGAACATGGTTAATTGTTCTTGGTAAAATTCACTTTAAGACTTGGTTTTTACACATCAATTCAATGGTTTGAATTGAATTCACACTAAAAGAAAGTTCACTTTAGAGAAACAGATAAGAAGTAAACAGTTTTTCACAGATCAGGTCTGAAGTCAACTGAGTTCGAGAGCAAAGCGTTTCGATTAATAATATTGCGTTCAGAGTTAGAAACAAGAGTTGGTTCTCGTTTTTGTCGACCCATTTCTAGTCTTCAAATCGCATGAAGAGATACATCCCTAATAACCCACTGACTCTTATTCCTCTTATTCGCGAAAAATAACAAAAATTGATGTCATATTCAGGTTCGCTCTCATAATGTTTTGGTATAAATTAGTCGTTTTCCTAACTATGGGTTATTTGTGATGATTTGTAATTAAGTCATACATATTTGCAACAAATGCTCCGAATTAGTATTGATTACTAAAAATATATTTATTATCAAAAGAAACGATAAATTCTTTATTCTGGTCTTCAATCCATTTGTAAATAACTCATAAATTATATAATTTAAACACTTTTCATATACTAATCTCCAAAAATTCAAAAACATTACTCTTTTAATGACTAAATGACAACTTTTTTCATTTATTAATAGCAGATCTTAATTAAGTAATTAGCAAAATGTACTATCACATTCACATTCACATTCACATTCACATTCTCCTATCATATTATTCAAATATATTATATGAGTATTTTGATCTTTCTAAAAACAATATTCAAAATAACTTCATTTAAATAACCAAGATCAAGGGTGTTAAATATGTGAAAATATAATGAAAAGGATAATGCTAATATTGTTGAAACTGTTTTAATTGATATTTAAGCTTGCATTTTCTTTTGTGTAAGCCCTAGGTAGGTTCACTTTATACGAGTAATTAAAAGTCTGAATTCCAATAAAATTTAGTGAATTATATTTTAAGCGACTAAAAATTGAGTCATGGTTATTTAAAACCTGATAGTCTATTGAATTCAAATTAGTGTTGAAAGGCTTTCATACAAATTAGAGTATTTTGTTGGTTGAGTTCAATCACCCATTTCTTCAAACTTGAAAACTTCTGAATTCCTTTCCCATTGGAATACTTTCAGAACCAGTAAACCATTGAATGGAAGTCCATGTTTTGGCACTAACACTACTTTTCATATGGAATTAGTGTCCTCTCTGGCACTAATTAATTTTAAGGCAGGGTCTTTTACTAGAATCAGTAGTTATTCAATGAAAATAATTAAATTTATATTTATTCAATCGTCTATTCCTATGCAAACCTATATTTATCCTTCAATTTGAACGGCAATTGTTGGAAATGTTTGTGGTATGAAAGGTAGTGACACTTTGGGCACTGATTACAGGTGAAAATTAGTGTTAGTGTCAAAGGGGTGAACCTATTGAATGGAAACAAAATATTTTGTAATTTTTAAAAATATGAACAAAATATCGAATTAATCTTAAAATTTTGTGGACGCCTTTAGCACTGAATCATTTGAATTCATTAAATAAATTGAGAACTTATTTTAAAGCCATTAAAATAATTGACAATTTAAGAAATTTTCTTTTAGTTGTACTTGCACAAACTAAATAATTTATATTATTTATTATTTTATAAGAAATTGTGATCCTTCGTTGTA
Source organism: Galumnidae sp. Gr-Ori-00277 (assembly GCA_034700165.1). Classification (NCBI taxonomy): domain Eukaryota; kingdom Metazoa; phylum Arthropoda; class Arachnida; order Sarcoptiformes; family Galumnidae; species Galumnidae sp. Gr-Ori-00277. The sequence goes on along the minus strand of JAQIXI010000943.1, from coordinate 1,268 downwards.
AGTGTGTTAATCCAAATTGATTTCAAAACAATTTATAAATATAAATATAATTCATTTTCTATAGGTTTTCATAAATCCGACTTATTTTGCTTTAAAACCCAAATATTTTTAATATTAAAAATAAATAATAAATAATGTCTGAAATGCACTTTAAATATATTTTAGAGGAAATTCAATGGTTTTCACAATTTTTAGATACTTTTCAAATAATCCAAATAAAAAGATTAAATTCATTTCTTTTAATCATTTAATAGTATTTTACGGAATATTTTTAATTTTAATCATATTATCCAAAGTTTAGAACTATTTTCTAAACTTTTTAAGTATTAGATTATAAAGTTGAAACAGTTTTGGTCATTGGCTTGATTTGTATGAACAGATTTGTTGGGATGAGACGATCATCCTTTCAATGAATGGAACATAAAATTAATTCAATAAAAGATCTAAACTTAAAGACATTAACAAATCGTTTTGTTTTAAATTATAGGTTTCTTTGATTTTCTCATTAAAGGCTTATCACAGGTTTATAATAAAATTTATCGGTTGTTTACAAACTTATATTTCCTTAACAATAGTAAATAAATGGCAATGTTTTATAAATGTTTCAAGATCAATACATAAATCACTTGTTGACTTATTTTAAGGCGTTTGAAAGCTATCGATATATTCTTATAATAATTGTTTTGCATTAAACTTAAACTTTTCTCACGATTTGAAATTCAAAGTAAATTTTTTAAATAAAATCCAAACTCTTATGACTTGTATTGATTTCTGAAACCGCAAAACAAAAGCCAATCCTTTATTTTTTTGTCTTTTGGCAAAACTTCCTTTAATTGGTTCATAAAATATAACTCAAGTCTTCTCTGAAAAATTGATTTCAATACTTCTAATTCACTGAAATTATATTATGAAATGTTTCGAAGAAAATATTATATATAATTAAAGAACAATTAATAGAAAAAAAAATATTTTTAATGTCTGAGAGCTTAGAGTCTGAATCATAGCTAATATACACTTAATATTTGGAAATTAAAATTTTAAATATAATTCTAATTTTCAGTTAATTTGAGGCTAAAGATTATTTTAAAATAGTTTTGCGTTGAAATGTTTTGTGCAAATATAGCGGTTATTCAGAATAAATATCAACCAAATCTCAAAAAAGGGTTCACATTTTTTAAACTTCATTTCTCCCAGGTCATTTGAATAATTAATTCTATAAATTAACTATTAATTGATAAATTCTCTCTCTCTCTCTCTCTCTCTCTCTC
>JAQIXI010000942.1:0-17115 GCA_034700165.1 Galumnidae sp. Gr-Ori-00277 | reverse complement strand
TAATTGGTATAATTATTATAATGAGAGACAATAAAACAAATGAAAAGTTTTTGGAGCGGAACTGAAGGGAACAGAATATTTATTTTACGTAAGTTTTGAATGGATTCTAACGTCGTCTCTGTTTTCACATATGATTGAAATGTTTGTCTTTTATTCAATGTTTTGTTTATTCATTCGTTTCATAAGTTTTATATGAATTGGATTTAAATCCGATTGTCTTCTGTTATGAAACAAATAGTTATTATTAATTCAGTTTTGGTTTCTTTTGTTTATTATTTTGGTTTTTACATATTTTTTCAAAAATGATATTTAATTTAAATTGTGATCAAATAAATCATCGAATCGCGAGTTTGTCCACAATTTACAAATGGATTACAAGAATGAGTTCCACTCAAAGGCTGGACTAAATCAAGTGTTGTCCGACGAATTATCACATATTCGTCAACATTTGACGACTCACGCCATCACCAGATCAGTGGTCAACACAATGGATGAGGAATTTGCGGGACATCTCTTACATCAATCCTGTTTATGGGGTAACCACGAGTTACTTCAGGACCTCCTCTCTGGAGAACAGGTCAGAGATATTATTGAATCGTTTAAAAGTAATTTACAGATAAATATTGGTTTTAAATAACAGAAACAGTATTTAAATTCAACGGACTCTAAGGGACGGACAGCACTTCACGCGTCCGTCTGTTGTGAGAGTGAGTCCTGTACTCGAATACTACTGACAGCCGGAGGTAACCATTTCTTTGTCTTTTTTGGAGATAAAAAATGCAGTTTTAATAGTATTTGAGTTTAAAAATGTTTGACTCAAATCCAAGTCTGTCTTCAATTCAGTGCTTTTTATAAAACGATCGGATTTTTTCATTGATATCTCTTTTGGAAATCATTTGAAATATTTTTGTTTATCATTTGCTTTCAATCTTTTTATCAATGATTTCATCTCTTTTTCCTAATTAACTGCAAATAAGAGAATTGGTTTCAATTATATTTAATTTCTATTTTGTTCTCAAAATTATAAATAGTATTCAATTTATTCTGTGCTCAAAATGAAGGTCTCATTTGTAGGACAAATGAAGATTTAAGTGATCCGGACATAAAGTGAAGATAAGTTTAATTTTCTCGATTTAAAAAGTTAATAGACTTCTACTAATAAACGATTGTTTAGTTGTGCGCAAAGTGTGAGCACTCATTCATTCAATCTTAAGACTTGTTTCTTATGCTATTTGAAGACACAATTTCTAGGTTTGGGTCACATATTGTTAGTGTTTTTGATAATAACACAGAATAACTGTTTCCGTCTATTTGGCCGACACTTTAATTAAACTAAAATTTATTAAATCCTCAGCGGATCCTAATTTGGGACAACTTAATGATCTCCAAAATAATATACTTCGAAAGGTATGCATTAAATTAATGGCAAATTTTTATTAATGAATTTGTAACGACTCCTAAATCAGAACCCTTTACACATCGCAGCAGAGAATGGAAACGCAAATATCGTTCAATTATTACTTCAACATAAAGTCGACATTTTAGCCAAAGATGGCAATGGATTCACTGCAATGGATATATCAGAACAGAATGGACACACATCTGTTGTTAAACTGCTCAGGGATGCAATTGGTATGTTCTCCTTATTTACATATTCGTTAACTGTCATAAAAAGTTACCTTGTTCTAAATACCTAAATATGATTTATACAAGGTAAAAGTTTGTCAAACTTAACATAACATGAATTTCTTATTCAACGATAAATTAGAAAAATTTGTAAACTTTTATTATTACTCTTTTTTAAGCAATAAATTATTTTTTCTCTTTTTGTTTAAAAATAAAATTTCAAAATATGAGAGTCTTTTAGTAAAACAAAACTGAATTAATGAGTAATAATTGAATGCTTTCTCTAATTTTTAATTTCCAAAAGATTTTCTCAAAAATTAATTTTTTCATTTATAATTAATTACTTAGTAAGTTGTCAGATGTTGCAGGATACTTTTTTTTCTATCATTAAAATTTTTGGAAATATATTTTAGGCACTTTTGTATCAGAGTGTTTTTTTGTTCTTGAACAATTTTGTTTGGTAATAGCTTGAGGTCAACTCCCAGTAAGTTAAATGTTTTGAGAGACAGAAATTTCATATATAATTATTATTATATTTAAGTCAAAACCCGATTTTAGTCTATGAGTTAAGTCCCGACACTTAACTTAAAATAGAGTATTCACTGTATTATCAGAAAAACATTAAAAGTTATAAAAATCCAATTTATTTAATGAAAGAAATTATAGAAAATAGCCTTCAGTCGATTCAAACAAAGCATTGAATCCAAAGATATTTTCAATTATATAATACATAAAAATATAATTTATTTTTCAAACCAATGGTTAAGTGAATACTTTTAAAGACATTTATAGTTAATTTAAATTTTAAATTTGAAAACATTAATAATTTTTGTTTGCAATGAATAAATTCGTTTAATTCAAAGTAAATTTAATTGTCTTTTGTTTTCGTTTCGAATAATTTTCTCATTTTTCACTCAATTCGTGAATTTTTCGTTTAAATTCTGATAATAAGTATCTTTTATTATCTGCACAACAGATGAATTGGAGAGAGTCCGTCACGAACTGTATGAGTCTCTGAGCACTGCCTGCTCTAAAGGTAACTTAAATGAGGCCAAAGATGTGCTAAACAAATGTGGATCAGACGCTGAGCTTATAGTTAACAGTACACCCAACGGATGTAACACTCTTTTGTTCAAAGCGTGTCAGGACGGACACAAACCTATTGTCCAACTCTTGATTCGTAAGGGAGCGGACGGTCGCATACATCCGGTGACTAAATACTCACCCCTTTATATCGCTTCTTATTTGGGCAGAAAAGAAATCGTTGAGATTCTGTTAAATCATTTTCCGAATTTAGTTAACGTCTCGACAGTAGAGAAATGGCTTCCAATTCACGGCTCAGCCATTAATAACCACTTGAATGTCATCGATTTATTACTTAACTTTGATTATCCCAAAGTAATCCTTCAGTCATTCCATGATAAGAATAAACAGTATGAATATTATATGCCCTTTGACATAAATGCTCAGGACGTGACGGGTCAGACTATTCTATATGTGGCGGCACTGGTAGGCAATCAGCGTTTAATTGACTTCCTATTGAGTTTCAAAGTTTCTGCCATTAAATTAGAAAAGCAAAACATTAATGAAACGAATTGTGATAAAAATGACTCTAATTATAATAATCTGAGCGATAATATTAATTGTGATCCGAGTAATTCTAGTCCAACCAAAAGGAAGTCAACAATTCAAAAGATAATCGACAAATTGAGTCCCACTTCTACTGGGAATACTATTTTTGTCAAAAACAGAACAGAATTCGAGTCGAACTCAAATCTCAAAACTCTATCCATTTGTCCGATTCTTTTGGATATTTATTGTAATAACAAGAGTGAAACCGCACTTCACGCCGCAGTTCGGAGAAGGCATTATCCGATCGCTTCAGCACTAGTTTCTCGCGGAGCGAATCCTAATTTAACCATTCATTTGTATAGTGAAGAGCGACAAAACACAGACGAATTGACATCAACTGCTTTGAAAGAAGCGGTCCGTAATAGAGATGCATCTCTTGTAGACCTCTTAATTAGGTACGGGGCTCGCGATGACGAATGTCTTGCTTTGAAAGTGGCCTCAAGTAATGGTGACAATCATTTGATGTCAAAAATTTTATCTCTTAAGTCACATCCGGACCAAGAATTCAAAATCAATAAAAAGGCCCTTCAATTTAACACCGGTTCGGGTGGCGTCGGATTCGTTGGTCAGAATAATTTTATTTTGTGTTTAGTAAGTTTTCATTAATTCTTTTATTGCAGGAAATGTTACATTTAGTTCAATGTTTCCGACGACTCCTGTTATGATTAATTGGCACTCTTTGAAAGGTCTGACACAAATACGTAAGCAATGGTTGATTGACGCGTCGGTCGCACATAATATTAAACTTAAGCTTAATATTCAAAACCAATTGACGGCAATAACTGCCATAACTCGTCTCGACTTATCTAATAATGGCATAAAAGTAGTGCCGTTTTGTTTGTTTCAAATGCCGTCACTCGTTATAATAAATTTATCTCAAAATAATTTGGAAAATTTACCAGAAACTGATTCAGAGGTGATGTCTCCACTCGAGGTCACAAAATCTGGTATTTCGCGAATGAGAAAATCGAAGAGTCATTCATCCGCTTTGATTTCAAACAATTCATCGAATCAAACAAATGGTTTGAATTTATTCTTAAAGTAAGTCTCAGTAAAATCTCATCAAATGTCTGTCAACAGTTTGGTCACTTCCATCGCTTCAAGAGTTTTATCTTCAGGACAATCGGCTGGAAAGTGTTCCAAAGAATCTCTTCGAACTGCCGTCTTTACAAATGATTGGTATTATTAGTTACACTATTTTTATCATTTAATTAATAATAATTTTACAATAAAACAATTTATTATTAATAGATCTGTCGAATAATAAACTCAATTCACTTCCATATGCCTTTTGGATGTCCCCTAAACTGCGTGAAGTCAATCTGTCTTTAAATCTTTTACGTGATCTTCCCGTTCGTCAAAATAATAGCTCAAATCATTCACCGCTACACCAAAATAGTCTTAACTCGCGGACAAAAAAGAGCGACAGTTCTATTGAAAGTTTAGCGATGAGTGAAAAGGATTTGCAAAACATTGACAACGAATCAGTCGAAGAAAAAGTATTGAATAACTTATGCCAAAAAGATTTGAATCGCGTAAATCTTTGGAGTCAAAGCGTAGAAGTAGTGGCTGTCTCTCATAACGAAGAAGAATCAGATTCTCACCAAAGCTGTCAATTGCTTTCATTAAATTTGTCACACAATGGCTTTGAACGGATTCCTTCGATGCTCTCCTGTTTAGCAACAAATTTAAGTCGACTTAACATAAGTTATAATTGTCTGCATTCTTTGGGTTCAGTCAAATCATATCCATCTAATATAAAACACATCGACTTATCTCATAATCAGATCTCTGAGTGGTTTAAAGTCGATTCTGACGACAAATCCAATCATTTGGACGCAGTTTTCTGTTATTGTGATTTAACACAATCTTCGAGTCCCAAATCGAGTACTATTTCTCTTAAAAATATAAAAACAAACTTTTGTTGTGCACACAAACAACACAACAGATTAGATAACTTAAGAACTTTGATTTTATCGAATAACAAATTAACTAATATTGTCATCAGTTCCGAAGAAAAAGACATAAATAATGATGAGTTCGAAAGACTGGATGAAAATAATCATTTGATTAAAGGTTAGACAATAATTTTCAGTCAAAATTTTCTAAATATTAAGTATTGTTTTTAGGACTAAAGCACAACAAACTGGTGTTCCCTAACCTATCAATGCTCGATATATCCAATAATATGATTACAGAAATTTCTCCGAATATAAGCGATTTGACTAATTTGTCGGTTTTGAATTTCTCGGCCAATAAAGATATCAGTTATTTGCCGCCAGAAATGGGTTTATTGAATAAATTATGGAATTTAAGTACAAGAGGTTGTAATCTCAACGAACCGCTTAAGACTATGATTGAAAGCAAAAAATATAAGACAATGGATATCATCGGATATTTAAAATCTATTCTTGAAAAGTGAGTTAACATTTGATTTAAAGTTCAGAAATTAAATCATTTAAATGGTTTCAGTGCAAAGCCTTACGCGAGAATGAAGTTAATGATTGTTGGCGTTCAGGGAATTGGAAAAACATCTATTTTAGAACTACTAAGACAAGAGGGGACGGGTTCTTTCAAACGCAAAACACCCGAACATTGGGGCAAAAGAATGGGAAATAAAAATTTTAATATGAAAACTCCTCGTGGAGTTACCCTCTCTACTGTTGGGGTCGATGTCTGTGACTGGACTTACGATAAGCGTGTTCGCGGTCAGACCTCATTTGGTCCAGTGTCATTCAGGACGTGGGACTTCGGTGGACAAAAAGAATATTATGCAACCCATCAATACTTCCTTTCAAAAAGATCTTTATATTTAGTCGTTTGGAAAATAATTGATGGCGAGAGGGGTGTCGACGGTATATTCCAGTGGTTGGTCAACATTCAGGCCAGAGCTCCTAATTCTCCAGTTATTATAGTCGGAACTCATTATGATTTGATTAAAGAGTATTTTCCTCCATTTTATGCGGAAGAGTTGCAGCAAAATATAAGACAACGTTTTATAAATGTTGTCGATCCCGATAAGTGCGGTCTTCCCCGAGTTATTGACTCCATTGAAATTAGTATTAAAACCAAACATAATATTAAACTTTTGTGTACACTTATATATGACACAGTCTTCGAATTAAGATGTCCCGGAAGTAAAGAGAGATTACTCGAGCAAAAGGTCCCATCAACTTATTTAGCGCTCGAAGACGTTGTCTCTTATTTGGCGCTCGAAAGGAGAATGAATGGAAAGGATCCGGTTTTAAGATCTGAAGAATATAAAAGTGCTGTCATCGGAGAAATGATGAACAGATATGGGATGTCTTTTAGAGATATGTCAGAACTACATTCGGCCACTATTTTTCTTCATGAAAATGGAGTTCTTCTTCATTACGAAGACTCTACTCTAAAAGACTTATATTTTCTCGACCCTCAATGGCTGTGCGATATGTTGGCTCATGTCGTGACCATAAGAGAAATTAATCCATACGCCAGAAATGGTATTCAATTAATTTCTCTCAAATTCTCTATAATTGTCTGCCCTTAGGTTTGATGAAAATTGAGGACTTAAGACAACTTTTTAAGTTATCGAAATGCGCGCCGACTGACTCTCAGACATATCTTCTGAATTTATTAAACAAATTCGAAGTGGCCGTCACCTGGGATAGTCGTACTCTTCTTATTCCATCACTACTTCATGGAGAAGAAGACTTAAGAGCAGGGCTTCCGGGATGTGATGTTAGGGTATGGAATAAGAAATCAATTTTCAATTTGCTTTCTATTATAATTGAATTTATCCATAGATACCTGTGCGCTCCAGAGCGTGGGCTCTAAGAAAGAGCTATCAAACGAAAGAGATTTCTACTGCTCTTAGAGTCCGTTTTCAAACTCAATCTCTTTTCGACGCCCCTAAAAGTCCGGCCGTTTTATCTGTTGATGATATAGAAATCTCCATTAAAGAATCGTCGGAATCACTTCCTAAAAAGAAAAGCCACTGTTCTCTGACTGTAATCCCTCGACCGACTCATTCCATAATTAGACTTCTTTTGATGACATATTTTCCGAGTGGTTTTTGGTCGCGTCTTATGGCTCGCATTTTAGGCGATGACTCAATCATTGAAATAATCCGATCTTTTTTTGAAATTCCTTCGAGCGCTCAGTCAGACCCTATACTACTTTCACTTTTTAACAATAAAGCCGAGTGGGTCTGTTGGCAAACGGGCTTTGCTTTGAAGCATTTCCATACTTATCTCATTCGAATCAAAGAAGTCTTCTCTCATTTACCTCTTAATCCATACGATTATTATAATATGAAGTTTTTCGCACAAATGGAGAGCCATTGGAAAGACATTCAAATTAACAAATCATCGCTTTTGGAAATTTATTTACCGAATCAATGTCTCACTATTCAAACCACTAATTCGGACGGTATTTCCCGATTCTATACTATAGAACCGAATCAAGAATTTGTTGCGAAATTGTTGGTTATTGTTATCGACCACATCGATACACTTCTTGAGGACTGGTATCCAACTTTAGGAACGCGTTTTGTACACACATCTGAGGGAAAATTTCTAGTCACCCGATTAGTTCCCTGTTCTTTGTGTTTGATTAGTCAAAGCCCTCAAATTTCAAACACTTCTTCATTAGTGATGTCAAACAATTTGAAATCTCCGGATGATATTGAGTGGCAAATGATTGACATCATTGAAAATAAACAAAGTATTGGTTCTTCTGATTCACACGACAGTGGAATGGGTCGCGAATCACTGGATTCTAGTAGAGTCTCTTCTATTGAAGGCCTAAAGAAAAGTTCACAAAACAGTCAAAATTATGACAAAAATATTTCAGAAGAGCCACTAATTTATTCATTTTTAGTCGAAGAATGTATTTTAACAGTTTATGAACAAAAGTCACTCATTTGTCCGATACATTCAAAATTGAATATTCATTCAATAGCACCGGACACTGTTTTTTATGACATCGGAGACCATTTCCTTATAAAAGCAGAAAAGTTGAGGACTGGGAAACTGATCGGAAGGGGAGCTTTTGGTTTTGTCTTCAGAGCCAGTATTAAAGATATGGCAAATAATACGGTTTTGGATGTGGCGATGAAAATGTTACAACCGGTAGATCCCGGATATGGCGCTCGAAAGTCAGACGTCGCTGCTTTTCGCGCTGCAGATAGTAAATGGGAAAGGGATCCAATGCAATACTCTTGCAAAGCATATTGCACTGCACGACAAGAACTAAATATTTTACTTAATCTGAAACATCCAAATATCGCACCATTTGTCGGGTTATGCACTAAACCGTTGGCACTTGTCTTACAGTTGGCGCCGATGGGATCACTCGATCATATCATTAAAAATTACCGGCGCTCAGGAACTCATTTCAATGTTTTGGTTTTACAAAAAGTCATTCTTCAAATATCTAAAGCACTCGAATATCTTCATCGACAGCACATCATATATCGCGATCTCAAATCCGAAAATGTATTAGTTTGGGAAATACCTCTACCATTCCAACCAATAGACACAACAGATGGACCCAAAGTTGATATAAAACTGGCCGACTATGGTATCAGTCGTCCATCTCTTCCAACCGGAACTAAAGGCTTTGGAGGAACCGAAGGGTTTATGGTTTGTATTAGACTTTAAATTTGTTTGAATTAATAAAATGTTTTAAAGGCACCGGAAATCATGCGATACAACGGAGAAGAAGAATATACTGAAAAAGTGGACTGTTTTTCGTTTGCAATGTTTTTATATGAATTGCTTTCATTGCATTTGCCGTTTGAAAACCAGGAGTGCGTTAAAGAACATATTCTCGAAGGCGGACGTCCGGCTCTCACACAACGAGATCTCTCATATCCGAGTTATTTCATTGATTTAATGACTCTCTGTTGGGCACAACAACCAAAAGACAGGCCTTCAATCAGTCAAATAGTTTCCATAATTTCTGCGCCTGAGTTCACTCATTTATTGGATGTCATATCCCTTAATGACAATTATGCTGTTCTTAGTGCTAATGCCTTCAAAGAAACAAGTTTGCGACTTATTCTCTCCAGAATTGGTAAACAGACTGACCTCATCACAAGCAATGGTTTTTGTTGGACAGACTATCACACAATCACTTCATTGGATGGAATAACTGTTATGAGTATATGTCAGGTCAACGACCAGATATGGTTTGGAGACTCTAAGGCTTGTATTCATATTTATTCGGTCGAATCATTTGAACAAATTCGTCGAATTGGGTTAGAATTGGAGGACAACACCCCCACAGCCATCAGATGTATGTGTTATGTCAGCGCTTTAGGTCAGGTCGCCGTTTCCAGCAGTAGTGGTCGTCTATGGATGTGTGATATAACTGAATATTCTTTCAAAGAAATTGGAAACAATGGAATACCGTTTCTCTGTGTTGTAAACATTGATATAAAAGGAGCCGATTGTGAGCTCTGGTGCGGACAGTCTGAGGGCAATATCGCTGTCATCACATTATCTCACACTCAGATTAAGTCTCAACATATCGTCAGTCATTACGATGACGACGACGACGACAGTGAGAGTCGAACCCCAATCAGCGAACGCTTTGATGTCTTTCATATTACCGCTCAGTTTCCATATGTTTGGACATATTTATATCCGGGTATTTCCACATTTCTTTTGAAAATTTATTAAATTAGGCTTTAATTAATTGATAGGTTGTAATATATGGCAGTGGGATATCACGAAGCGATGTATTCTGAGTCGTTTAGACTGTTCCAAACTCGCGCCCTGTTCTGAAAGTTTAATGTCTATCAGTATTGAAGAGCATTTGAACCGTAAGTTTTTTAAAATAATTTGCAATAAAATTGTGGTTTAATTTATGCTTTTCAGCGGGAAGTTGTCAATTGACTGCACTCACTATTTTGGAAGAACGCTGCGAACTATACATTGGGACGACGTGGGGCTGTATTATTGTCGTCGAAGCAAATACTATGCGTCCCATTACTGTCTTCAGACCCTATGAAGAAGAAGTTAAAGCAATCATTCCTTTCAAGTGTTTGAGTCCTCATATTTCTAAAAGTGACTCAAATGAGTCATTAGATGAAACCTTTCATCAAAATTCTTTGATCGCCACAATAGGAAAGGGATATCGCAATCTTTTTAATCGTTTCCTTCATTTGGATAAGAATAAGACTATTACTCAAAGAGGGCTTCACTCTATTCTCTGGTCGACCACTGATTGGAATTTAAGCTAATTTTAACGATATTTAAATCGAAAATGTCTTTCATTTTAAAAGTTGTGATTCAATTGTTTGAAAATCCAAAGTTGAGTCCATAAACATAAAGATCTAAAGAAACTGTTTTTAAAAGTGATAACAAAAAATAAGCCAATAATTAGTTATTTTTAAATTTATATTAATATAAGAATTAATATAATTTATTTGAATCTTTCAGTACTTTTACCTCAAAACGGATCAAATAATTCCCAAATTCTTAACTTTAAAAAAAATATTAAATATTTTCCTTTTAAAAGAATTGGTCTGAAGTGATATTCTTCCGGTTTTCTCAAGAAATTAATGAATTGAAAACATCGACATTTGTAACACTCGTTATATCATTGTTTGAAATTTTATATATTTTTAATTGTTTTCAATAATTTAATAAAAATTATTTAAACATTAATTCAAAATTTCATTAAATTCTCAAAATCTAAGGTTTTTTCTCAAAAGTAAACACTTTATTACAATAAATTATTAACAAAACAATAGAAATAAACTTAAGAAAAGGTATCTTTACTTAGATTTTGGATTAACACAAATCATATAAAGTTTTTATGAGTTTATATGAGTCGCAAAAATAGTATTTTATGTCTTAAGTCATCTATTGGTTAGTATCTGATAAATAGAGTGTTTTTGTAGATTCGCTCTTTAGTCTCACTCTCTGACCGTTAGACCAGAGAAACATAACATAATCTTTTGGTTAAAACTTCTACTCTTACTATTGTTAGGACTTCTCTGAAATTATCTTTTCTTCACTTTTTAAAAGCCTTTATCTCTATTTAAAACTCAGGCAATGAATCATAAAAATCTTCCCATTCCTGAGAGAAATTCTAGACTTTAAGACATTAATTTAGTCATACAAACATTTGAACTTATTTTCTAAATTTAATTTGAGTTATGAATAAAATTACAAATATTTTAGTAATAAATAAACTGAAAGAACAGAACTTTAGTTAATAATTCATATATTTTTAAAACTCTTATAACAAAAATTTAGAGCAAAACCACAACTCATACCCGAAACACATCCAGAGTTACCGAAAAATATGGCCCATTCAGAGTCTTCTTTAGAGGCGATGTTTAGGGATATATCATTAAAACATTTGTGAGATTAGACTTCATTTTTCCAAATCATTGAAGTCATCAAAACTTTGGTCATTAAATAAGGAAAAGTTGAAAATTAAATTTAATTATAATTCAATTATTAAGTCAATACCCGATTCAATATTCTATCCACTGATGAGATATGTTGTCCAACAAAACCTCAATAATTTTGACTTATCATATAAACTGATATCTTTGGGTCCATTCCTTTAAAAAATATTTAAAAGAATTAAAATTTAAAAGAAAATAATTAAAACTGAAAATCACTTCAAGTGAACCAAAGATTGCACTCAAATATTAAATATAGTATAAAAATAATTCAAATATAAGTCAATTCCCGGTTTTCACATTTCTTTAGTGACTCGACTATTAGTTGATTGAAATGCCATTCATTGTGAAGAATAAAAAAGTGCTCTTTTGTCTGCCGGCCACAAACATAACAATTAAAATAATTAAAATCGTTTTAAGAATATTTTATAAGTACTTTGTTTTCATTGATTTTTAATAATTTATTAAAAATAATTAAATATAGAGACTATATTTCTTAAACAAATTTACATTTCAATGAATATTCGGAAAATTAATTAAAAAAAACATTTATTAGTCTTAAAATAGATTTTCCCCGAATTTGAGATTTGGTAGAATTAACACCAAAGTCAAGGATTGGCTGTTTTTCTTCTAATTTCATAGTAAATATATCACTTATATATCACAATAGAATCAACTTTCCCTGAAAAGGCTTTTCCACTGATAATCAATCATTTGATTTAAAATTAGAAATAATAATAATTTCAAGTCTTTGAAACTAATTTGAAAACTTTAATAGTTTTCATTACTTATAAAAATTAATTAGTAATTTGCTTACTTTCTATTACAAACTTTTCTACAATTTATGTATTCCTAACGACAATAATTATACTTAAGATATCATTGAAATAAATTATCGTTTTTTACATTTAAATTAATTTCGAAACTTATGTTTGGGTTTAAAAGTTTCATAATTTTCTTTGATTTTCAATTTAAGCGTTAATATCAAAGAAATTAATGAATTATATTTTCCTTAAAAATTAAACGCGTTTTGAATATTTATATTTTCATAAAAATAAATGCAACCAATTAAACAAAGAGGTACAGGGCTATGGCAGGACTTTAGCTGGTCTATGATAAAGGCAAGCGTCTAAGGAAAAGCCCTTCGACATAATTTTGTAAACTCCAGTGGATTTAAATTAATTTTGAAATAAAATGCAATTATGAAACCATTTTACAAATAAAAACATTTTTAAAGATATGTTAATTCATTTCAATTATTTTAACTGAAAATAAATAATATTATTTAATCGCATTTTCTGTCAAATCGGAGCCACAAATCGTATCACAAAATATGTAATTATCTTTAAATTGAGGCAAAAGAAAATGTTGTGATATTATGAATCACATCCTTTTTATCAATTTTTTTTTATTTGTCACTCACTTGTGTAGCCATAAATTGATTACTTCCCACTATTATTCTGATAATTTCCTATTAAATAACAATATATTAAGTTATGTTAATTTTATAGAATTGTTATGAAAACTTTTATCCTTTCCGTTGATTTCACTTCAATTGACCGCTAATTTGTTTCATTTTTTAAAAATTTCATAAATAAAAAACATTAAACAATCGTTTGAAATGAATTTCAATTTTCAGTGAAAACTAATTTAAGTGAAATATAATTACTAATTAATAGTTTTTAGTTTGAGTTAATTAACTCAAACCCATTATAGAGGCTCACAAAGACTGTAAAGGGGCAGTTTATAATTGAGTTTATTAAAATAATATAGGTAATATTTACAAATTTATCATCGATAGACCAGATTTTTAAAAAGTCCACAAAATATTTATTAATAAGAAATGTTTATATTTCTTATGAAATCACATTTAATTGTTATTATTATTATTAACTCAAAGTCTTGTTTTACATTAAAAATAAATAAAAAGACAAAAATCACTTCCAATCAAACTTTACTCAACTATTTATTTATTCAAATCCTTTGTTTTTTTCCTCAAAAATAATAAAAACATTCGTTTACTGTAAAGGAATTTCTATTCAAATTATTTGGAAAGTTTTGACAAAAGTTGCTTGAATTAAGTCAAATCTACCTTGTTAAAACAAATAATGCTCACTTATTTTATCATTTATTTATATACTAATGTTTGTTCGACTAATTTTAAATTTAAATCAAAAATTTAATTAATACAATAAACTGTTCATCAATTTATCTTGTTCTTGTAGTCTACCTTGTTTATTTGTTAAGTTATGAACAAAACTCGAAATTTGTTGAAATGAGTGTCACTTTAAAATATAAAGTTAGCAAAAGTTAAGAAACCAAAAGTTAACCGAAAGTTAGAAAATATATTCTTATATTTGGCTAAACTATCGATCATTTCTTAAAATACAGACTTATTTTAATTAAAATTTATTTATTAAATGCGTAACTCTATGGAAATTTGGTAAACTTGGTCAATTAAAAATTAGTAGTAATAATAAACTAAACTAAAGCAAAGATTTGGATAAAATTTGATATTAACTCTAATAATAAGTATAAGCAAAAGATAACCTAATTTTCATTGTTTGAGAAATTTGTTTACAAATGATTTAAGTTTTTAGGAATTTTGAAAATTTCATTAAATAATAAAAGTTTTGAAATTAGAGAACATTGAATATAAAATATATTCAAAAATCGTGACTTAAGTGTAAACTAACTTTAAATTTAAGTTACCTATGAATTTGTTCAGTAATTGATTGTAAATTGAAAATATTAATAGATTTGTTTGAAGGCATAAACAATAAATAAATAAATATATTGACTCCCTTTTAACGTTTAGAAAATGTTTCTCAATGTAAAAGTAAAGTAAATTTAATCATTATTTGAATGTATGTCATATTTCGTCACATATTGTTTGTCCCCTTCCTATTGGCGACACCACAACTACATCAAAGTAAGACCTGTTCACTAACTTTCCATCATTTGATCTCAGTTTGAGATCACTTCACGACATCTCAAAAACTAAATTTTTGTGTACAGAAAGACTCAGAATTTGTTCAATGATTTGATTCGAAAATATTGTTTGAATGGAAAGCACTCAAAACTCAGAGGAATGTCTTTCAAACTGTAATTTTAATTTAATTAAAGTTTAAAAAGTAATCAATTTTTAATCAAAAGGGGAGTCACCGGCGCATCGAATTGAGAAAATACTTAATGAAAATATTGGGACCGACGATAACATCTCCATATTCAGTGAACTCTCAGTTTTGAAGAATCAACATGGTCAATTCATGTGGAAAGAAACCGCAAGGTAATTATAACACTAATAAATTCTTAAAAACTAAGCTAGCAAACAATCTTCCTAATAAACTGATAAAAGGTCTGAATTGATTTTCATAAAAAAATACCTTGCTAATTTATAAAGATTTCTTAACTTTAGTCAACTTTCAAAGTATTATTTAAACACAAAAAGAATTTTATTTAATGTCACGGTTAGGGCTCGATTTATCCTACCTCGATATAAAGTTTATATTATAAACAAAAGCTCGATATAACCAAAGTCAATTTGAGTAGAGTCCATATAAAACAGTGTTTTATATAACCAAAATATTTTGAGGAAACTGTAAACTTGGAAAAAATTTCCAATACTTTGGATACTAAAGTCAGTCGAAAATTTTGAATATTTTTTGTAAAACTCTTTAATTCATTACTTTTTAAATCTATTTAACGAAAGATTTATTTAAAATTCATTTAAATATAAAATTTATGATTATTTTTACATTTAATTATTTTAAATTAAAATGAATAAGATCATTATTTTCTAATTCATCGAAAAAGTAATATCCTTGATTCATTTAATGCTTTATTTTTAAATTAACTTATTAAGAATTACCTTGGTTAAACTTTCCATAAGTAAAATTATTGATTTCCGCACTGAAAATATCAATAAAAGTATCAAAAGTTGTGATATATTTAAATTAAATTCTAATTTTAATCGTTAAGTTTAATTCCCACCCAATTATATAAATAGTGGGGAATTTTATTTTTCATTGTTTAAAATATTTAAAATCAGTAGTAATTGATTCTTGAAAATGTTTTGCCTTGACAAATTGGAAAAGTTTACAAATTGCCTAAATTAATATAAAACAATTATTATGTTTGACCTCAAACTTATACATGATTTTCAAGAAAAATAAAGAGTTTTTTAATTTTCTTTCATTGAATCAAAACATTATTTATCATTAAATTTGAAAAATTAATGATTTATTTTCTCATTTAAATGAAATACTATTCGAGACAAGATTTATGTCTATTACAAACAGACTATTATTTACTTCTCTCTTAGCTATCAATTAATCAATTAATTAAGAAATTAATTCATTTATTATCTTATTTCTTATGTTTCACTTTTAATTAATGTTTAATTAACTTAAAGGTTTATTTCCATATCATTAAAATCATTATTTTTTAATTCTTTTCAAATGTTTGGTTAAAAAACAAATAATAGTCTAAAAATTGACAATAATTTAGGACTCAATTAGTGATCGCAAATTTCACTCATTTCCAAAATCAACTAGGAACTTTCTAGAAAATTTCTCAAAATTTTCTCTCAATTCTTCCCATATATTTGATTTTAGTGAGAAATTTATAGAAAATTTAAGAAAATATAAGAGAAATGTTTTCTTTCAATACTCTCTCATTTGGCAGTGATGTCAACGATAGGGTATTGGCCCTCAATTTTTATTTAAAATCCTTTTACTAAAATAAATTTGCTAGAGCAAAAGTGAATTGGTATATTTTAGTGATTTTTTTTTATGATTTAAACCTTTAAGTCTTAAGTGAGTTTAGAAAAAAAAACACTTTTGGAGTACTTCCAGTTCTAATTCTTAAATACTATTACCAAGTACATTTTAAAATTATACCCTTTAACAATCATTTATATATTAAATATTTTACCTTTCCTGTACCTTGTATTAATATCATTATCTATTATAACGAAAATGTAGTGACAAATGAATATCATTAACGTATAAAAAAGTGAAACATTTAATTTCACATCAAATTTACAAATTTTAACATTTCTGTGTATACTCTTAACTTGCTCAAAAATCCAAGCGCTATTTTTGAAAACAGCTATTCTAACTAATACACTCCACTGCCATTTGTGTGAACAGTAGCCGTACAGCCCCTTAAGTTCACAAAAACGGTCAGTTCATAAAAAGAGAAGTTTAATATAAATTCGTGTAGAAATTAATATAAAGAATGTTATGCACTAATTAATGAAAAAATCACTAATTTTTGTCTGTTTAAAGGTTTTAAACATGTTATCAGTTATTTTCTGACTAATTTATGATAAATAGTTGTTAATAGATTCGTAATTTGTTTGAAAAAAAATATTTTTATAATTGAGTTAAACATTCAAAACCATCATTTAATTTACTAAAGATTTCTTCTGAATCACTTTCAATCTCAAC
>JAQIXI010000941.1:0-17116 GCA_034700165.1 Galumnidae sp. Gr-Ori-00277 | reverse complement strand
GAGAGAGAGAGAGAGAGAGAGAGAGAGAGAGAGAGAGAGAGAGAGAGAGAGATGCATATAAGTGAGTGCTACAAATGAGCATGGCCGTCGGATAAAAATTGGCGGTCATTTAAAAGTGCAATTTTTTAATTGGGTTTAATATTAGGGCTCATATTTTATTTTTATTAGTCTTAAGTAATAATTAATACAATTACTTAAGAAATTGAGCTAAAGATATGAAAACAGCTTAACAGAGATATATCTCAAAAACCTTTTTTTAAAAAATGATATTTTTATATCTATTAAATACATGACTTATTAATACTGATTATTACTGTAGAGCTTAAGAATTTATCGAACATTAAATCATTTTATATAAAAACGTTGTCATTAAAAGAATTTTTTTTATATTATTTGAATTCTTTCCTAAAATTGATTGGTATAAAAATGGCACCACTTTTTCGGCTAACATTTTATGCATTAATAATATTGTAATTTTCGGTCAAAACTTAATGTTAGTACTAAAGCTGATAATAAAACATAATTTATAATAAATTTAGTTTAAAACTATTATCTATTAATTGATAATTAATTGTCATTAGTTTCTACTAATTTGAATAAATATTTTAATCGTTAAACTCTGCGTTAATTTTTATCTAAAAATTATACCCATATTTCTACTGATAAAATAAAAAAAATCAAATAATAAATTGTTCTATATAGCAAGGACAATTAATTATTACAACATTCTTACAATTAATTCTCAACAAATTAAGTAAATTATCCAAAAGTAGACAAATTTATATTCAGTCAATAAAAAGAAACATATTTTAAAAGGAATGGCAAAAAGACAACTCAAATAGTTAACCTATTAGCTACTAATCATTAGTACTTTTAAAAAAAAAACTTCTACCACTCGTCCTATAAGTAAAACAAATAATTAGAGACAATTTTACAACAATTGGAAATTACAGTAAATTCTCGATATAAGCTAATGATAAACCAGTTTTTATTAAAACCATAGTTTTTCTGTCACCTGACATAATTTAATTGAAATTCAAATAAGTGACCTCATATCATTTATATTATATAAGCCATACTTTAAAAAATAGTTATAAAATGACGACAAAACAAGACATTTAGGATTAGATTTCTATAAAAAAAATTGAAAATAGTTTTGTGTCCTTTAAATAAATTGCGAATCAATTTAGTAAAAGTGATGTAAAACCAGACAATAAAGAAAAATAAAAAGACCACAAAATTATCGAAAGTCACTTCTAATGAGACAATTGATAAAAAAGAAGAAAAAAATCATAAATTTAATTCAATAAAAAATAATTGATTTCTTCAATTATTTACTTTTTGGACAAATTTCAATAAAAAATTTTTAATTTAAGCCAAAAATTTTTGATTCACCAATTATTGGCTTATATCTAGAATTAACTGTATTTGCCCCAAGCAAATAAAGAGTGAGCCCTAAAAAAGCGTTACCTAAAACCTGCTAATAATGACTGCATTGACTTTTTTCAGATAATTTATTTGAAAAACTTGTGTTTGAAATAAATACAAGTGTTCACTGATATAGCGATGGAAAAGATCTGATTTAATTGACAGCAAATCTAAAATGAGAAGAGTTTACACTCGAGAAAAGTCTTCTCTTTATTACATAAAAACAGAATTGTGTCGAAACTACACCAAAAAAAGTAGACTTTATTTCAAAGAAGCCTTAATTTGTGACATTCATTTGAAACATTCATTTGAATAAAATACCGAAAAAAGGTTTTCCATTAAAAATATTCATTCAAAGCAAATATCAAATACTAGATTAGGTCAGGAAAAAATTCTGTGCAGATGTGTTCATGTATTTTCAAATGTGTTTCCGTGCGAACCGTTGCCTTTTGGTTGACGAGAATTAGTTCATATTTGAAATGAGTATCGAATTAATCAAAATATTAAAAAATAATAATAAAATGGAAAAAAGATTTCACTTTCATTTGGGTTCGTTACTGAAAATCTAATCTAATTTAGTTTAAAGAGCACTCAGAATAAGTTCAGAATATACTCAGAATAACTGAATAATAATAATAAATATAATAAAATAGTGAAAAACAAAGAAACTCAAAGACTGAGCGATACGTTGTTTTGTAATAATAATAAAAAGAAATTTATTGTTAACTGTTTTGCAGAAATAAAACCATAAAAATGTCATTCAATTCACGAATACGTGAAAAGATTTTCTCGAAAAATATAACTCTATTTTAACTAAAAAAACATAAATTAATGATTATATTGAAGGGAAAGTGTGATCGCAAAGCAATCAGAAACAGAACCCATGTTTGAGCTCTGATGGAGTTTTGGTTCAGTCATTAATTTTCACTAATTTATGTCACAAATCATTCTTCTGTTAGGATTTTATTGAAAAACACTAAATAAGTCTAATTTTAGCCCAAATGTCAACCAATGAAAACACAATTGAATTGTCGAACAAATCTATTGTCTCTAATAAAACACTTTTCACACAAAAACTTCAATCAAATGAACTCTTTTTTTGGTTTACATTCAACGAATTGTCGATAAATTTCATGAATAGCTTTCAAAAACTTAATATTCAAGTAATGAAATTCCCAAATATCTGGGAATTCTTCAGATGAAACACCATTTTATTCCTGGAAATTCTTTTCGATACCTTAAGGGAATTCCAAGAACTCACTAATAGCTTATGTTTGCACTGAATATCAAAAATTCAATTATTTTTTAAATAAATTCAATTTAAAACATTTTAGGCTCTAAACTGATATTCGGCTCATTTTTTATATGAATTCTTATATTTTGGCCAAAAGTTGTTTTATTTGATTAGCGGACGCTTTTATTAATGGTTTGCAAAAGAGATTTGAATTTTCGCTTAAAAGATATGAAACGTTTTCATATGAGAGATAAGAAACGATAAAATCTATTTTGTGGACACAAATGGTTAGAAAATAACACAAATATTGGTATGAATTTTGATATTAAATAGAATTTATGAGTCAATAACTGACTATCGATTAATTATTGCATTTATTTCCTTATTTTTATATTTATATGACTTAATATGACTCACAAATGACTGTATTTTAATTGACGTCGAGTTTCAAAACGATTGAAATTAAAGAAAATAAAATATTTTGATTTAAAACCAAAGAAATGCTTTCTTTTCGACCAAATTTTAAGAACTCTTCGAACCGAAACTTTACTCAAACAAAGACTATTAAAACTAAAGATTATAATCACTCGATGGCAGACCAGTCAAACTGATTGAGTGGTGGTTATCACAGACGACAATATCGTCTAAAATAGGGTAACAAATAAGTGGTAATTACCCGATAAACCAGTCGTAAGTATCGCGAAGATATTCCGGTAGTTTCTCCAGTTTGAGAGTCGGTCTGACAATCGGTTTACAGTCAAACAAATGATGATTATATGGCGTCCATTGAGTCAACTCTTATTAACACAAATGAAATACTGTTTGTCAACAATTGAGACGACGAACAGATTCTTTGCAAAAGACAACGGAAGGGTTCGTTGTTTGCATACAAAGAGTCACTTCGAGAATGCAATCACACAATACGTCTACAAAAACAGTGGACACACTTTCGATATATTAGAGACACTTCTCTTCTCTACTCTTCGATTGACTCTATTGTTAGCCTCACATAAACAACGCGTCCCTCGACTCAATTCCTTTTTATTACAGGTATTGCAGGACTATTACACAACTTTTAGCAAATCTGTCAAAACTGTTCTTACTTATACTTTTATAGTGTATTGATTATATTCTTGTTAACTTTGAGACCACCTTTAATGCAATCAAAGGTTTAACAATTGACTAAAAATACAGTTTTTTGTTTGTTTGCAATTCGAGAATTTTATGGCATTAAGTGATTAACAATTTTATCGGTCAATAAAACGCTATTTTAGGCAAAAATAATAGAAAATAATTTTGAAATAATGTTTTCAGAGGTGACACATATTTTTCACTATTTCTTTGTTTTTATCTATAAATGGTTTGAGAGTAATATAAAAATGGATCAAATGATAGCTTTTCACTTATTTACAAATTGAGAGCTCAGGTCAGAGATGAGGTTATGCCGCCATTTCGTCGTCGATCTCCACTTCGGTCTCATTTGGGGCCCGTTTTGCAGACAATAGAATTACGTCGTCTATAAATAATAAATTAGTTTAAGTCATAATAAATGCGAATAATTTTTATCAATAATTAATGTTTGAAATAATACTCAAATAGAGAACAACTGATACGAAACGAAATAAAAATATATCAAATGATAATAAAACTAACAAAACCACTAACAAGACAATACTAACCAGCAACAATACTAGTCGTTTGATGACTCACACCATTTGTATCCACTACTTCTCCATAATTGATCTTACCCTGTACCAATAGACGAGATCTGATCAATCAAAACAAATTTATTAGATTTTGAATTCAGAATAAAGTGATCGACAAATGTTACCCTTTTTTGCCACAATTTAAGACTTTTTCCAATAGTTGAGGCCTAAAGACAACAATTCTGTGCCATTCAGTCTTCTGGTGAATATCGTCTGAACAGTAGTTTTATTTAAAATAATATCAGTTTAACTCTTAATATATGTTTAAAATAATAAAAATTGAGAACTGACTCGACTCTTGAGTTTTGTAATGTGAGTGAGTGGCCAATGAAAATATAGCCACAGGTTTGTCATCAGTTCCTCTGCGAACAGCATCTGCTCCACATCTGCCCAAAAGGATCACTTGATTTATTCCTATTGAATGTCAAACAAATTTTCATTAAAATTAAATTATTTAAAATCTGTGATTAATTAATACCCTTTTCAATGAGTGGCCGATCGGTTGCATAGCTTTTTGGTGAAAATGTCTGAATATTTGTGACATTTTTCTGTTTAAATAATTATTTTTCAATTATTAAAATCATTTGACAACAAAAACGACTCATTTTTAAAAAAATTATATTTAAATTTGTTTATCATTTCTTACCAAAAGTGATGAGTTTGTAAAACATCGATTATAAAATGTACGAAACATTATTAAAACTTAAGTAAATATAAATTTAAACTTAAATGACTCGAAAACAACTGATTCTAGAATTAGTTAATAATTTTATAGTTTGAAAACAATGTTTACATTTAACACAATTTACTGTCAAAACACGTGTTTTGAATCAAAACAAAAAAATGTTTCAACCAATCAGTGTTTAGAGCGCTTTAAACAATACTTTTAAAATTTAAATTCAATTTTATTGACATAAACTTTAATTAATTTTAAATAAAATATTTGTTTATTTTGCAAAATAAGTGATTTTTAATATTATCTTTAAAACAAAATAATAATTATATAATATTTTATTTGTTTTTTCTGTTTTACCTGACGCTGAAACCTTCAAACTTAATCTTGGTTATAATTTACCCACAACAAATCCATCAATAAAAATAACTGATATCAGGGAAAGCAAATGGTTAATAAAAATACCTGAGCTTCTTTTTTGATCAAGCAATAATAACAAATAAATGACAAAAAAATAATCCGATAATAAATTGATATGAATTAATGTGAATTGATTTGAGACAAGAAATCAGTTTATTTTCCTAATTGTTTGTAAACGTTATAGAAATAAATTTTGTGACACTTTTATCGTTTTTATAAGAGGAAAAGTTGTAGGGGTAGTTATGTTTTACTTAATAATTCAATTACTTTTTATTTGAGGAATAATTTTATAGTAAAAAACTAATGGATTAGTGATTAGAATTTAATGAGGAATTTGAGCGAAGGTAACAATTTTTGTAATAATTATTTATTGAAATTTGATGTCTTTTAAACAAAAAGTTAAAAACTGAGCAAAACTTTCGCGAAATAACAATAATTTGATGAATAAGTGATTTCTTCGGATTTATTTTACGAATTAATAGTAAATAAAATCTGAGATTTACTGATGAGTTACTACTCATCTCTGAGTAGAATATAATTTATTAGTCAATGAAAAACAACAGAAAAACTGATTTCTTTAAATAATTTGTTGCTTAAACTAAAACATTAATTATTTTAACTACAGTTTTGTTTGTCTTTTGTTTTTGTATTCATTTGAAACATCGATTCTTTTAATTTGTTCGCAAATTATTCTTATATTTTAAACTCTAAAAGAGTTAAAAAAAATTCAATAAATTAAAAGAAAAACAAATTTTAAATAAAAAAATGTCGGTATTTGAGTCGGAATTTAAGAAATTACATTCAATTACAAGAAATACATGTAAGACATGCATAGATTCGGATTATATATAATTATTGAATTAATTAAATAATTATGTCTTTTGGATATTAAATTTAAAAAAAAACTCTAAAAAATGTAAACTAAAGAAAAATATTTGAAAACAAAAACAATTAAAAATTGTAAGCATTTGATGGCAGACCAGTCAGTGATTGTATAATGAATTTTCTAAAATTCTAAACAATATTTTCTTTTCAATAATAAATTTATAATTCAATCAAAAAATGACTTATATTTCGGTAATAATTGACTTGGTAATAATTGGTAATAATTGGTAATAATAATAGTTAATAATTTTAATAAAATTAATTTAAAATTGTTTTGTATTTCTCATGTGTTGGCGATCGGCGACAAAAGACTGAAGAGTCTCATCGCTAATGAGGTCATTAATAGCCAGAGCCGTCGGGCAGCGTCTGTGCGCAGTAAGAATCGGTGCCAAATGCCGTACATTATTAGGAATCCGACCATTTTGTGCATATAATACATCCTAAGGACCAGACATCACAAAAAAAACATTTATGAACTTTACTTCGACATTTAGCTCAGGGACACACTCACCGCCTCAGATTACTTCTGGCTTTTGGCAAAGAGGAATCTTCTTCTTTCAAAATATATTTACGCGAACCCAAGACATAATCCTCCCAATATGTGGGCCAATGCAGGTCACGGATATCAAAGTGGAATGTCTATAATGTAAGGCAAACGTTAAAACTACAAAAATAATGATCGGAGCAAATCTTTTTCCCATTTCCACAAATTTATAAAAATACCCTGAGCTTGATTTATGATTTCTACTAATAATAATGTGTTACCTCTTTGTCGGTGCCTTTGAGCTGATCGATAAGCATTAGAACATTATTGGCGGTAAACTTCCACTCACGAGTAGTGAACCATTCGAGAGCAGCAGTTGCTCGGTGTAACTTTTCATAAATTCGAACCATACTATTCATTATTATAGTTAAGACTTAGACATAAAATCAGAGGCGAATTACATTCGTTTGCGTCCCGTCAGAGCCATGAGTGCATCGAAAAAATAGGCGGGAATTACGTGATCGAAGAAACAGCAGATGTCGTTAAACAGTCGGCTCTCTTTGAAGTTTCCGCCCGGATATCGAAATATTTGAGCGCTCGGGTATTGGAGAAGAAGTGGGAATGCTATCCGTTCGATATCACCCCAGGTTATTTTATTGTGCTGTCCGGAAGTACAGTTATAAATCATAATACTGTTGGGGCGATGAGTAGCGGTGTACCATGCTACTGATATCATCAAGTTGATCACTGTGTCCACTGGGATTAAATCAGCGCAAGCCTTCGAATTGAAGAGCATTGTGCGCAAAATGCCTTTACCACTGGCCAGAATCAAACCGGTCGGACCATTGATGTTATCGACCCAACCTTGAAGGGGTTCCCTCCACGAAGCGGTCACTATCGATGGCCTTACGATAGCGACCGGCAAAGACTCGCATTCATCGACGAGTAATGATTCGGCCAATGCTTTAGTATATGTATAAGTGTTTGGTCGGTCGCCCAACAGTTTGGGTGTGAGTGAGTTAATGGCGTCCTCTTCCATCCATTCGACCGCATCAATGATTTTTTGTGGCGAAACCGGAGGAGAATATAAGAGTTCATCGATTTCTGATCGGTTGCAGTTGGCGTATGCCGTCGACACATGTATTAATGCCTAAACAATAAGAAAAAGGCCTTCAATTCAAATATGAATTCGTTTTCCATTTAATTTATTCACTAAAAAATCATTAATTTTTTCAAATTTATCCTTAAAATCATTAATCAATCAAAAATTAAAGTGGAGTCAATGTTAGTCAAAAGCTTATATAGATTATATACCTTGCTAAAATCTAAAGTTCAAATTGTTTTGTGCGAAATCGGAATTATGTTATTTTAATTTATTGAGACTTTCCTCCAAATGTGAGGAAAATTTGTTTTTAAAACGTTTTAAATTTTAAAATATTAGAAATTATTCGAATAAATCTTAATCTAAATTTTAGTCGATTTGAGAAAAGATATGAACTTTCATTGCAAAGGTAAGCGCCCCGGGATATGACCCTTAAATTTGTCATTTATTGTAAGTTATGATGAATATAATGAGCGATCGTTTAAAACTTTTATCGAAATTTTGATGACTCGAAGTGTAGAACAAAAGTGATTCTTAAGCAAAGAAGTGTTAAATAAATATTTTGATAATAAGTTTGTAATAGATTTCATGTGACTATTAATTGTTTATAAGATTTAATATTTATTTCCCGATAAGAGAAAGCTTTAAATCACAGAAAAACAGGAAATAAAGCAATCGATTGAATGTATTGAATGTTAATTACCACAAGTTTTGGCATTTTATGACATATTTCGACTAATCTTCGCGTTCCGATTACATTAAACTCAACCGATGTTCTAATGAAAGCAAAAAATTAATGTCAAATAAAAGTTATTTATAGACACAATCACTGAGATATGGGTTGACTCACTTCAAGGGTTCGTCAAACTTGACAGTGGCTGCAGAATGGAATACAATCGACACGTCTGTGATTAACAGATTTAAGTCGGGCTCAGAGATACCCAAACCATCGATTGTGATATCGCCCTGAATGGCAACTAATTTATTCAATGCCTTCGGGTTTTCGTTCCGAATCTTTTCAAATATCTATTAAATCATTTGAAGAAAAAACAAAACATGAGTTCAGAGGAAAATGAAAAATAAATTAAAGTTATTCTCAACAAAACGAGACTTAAAAACAATTAATTGAAAAATAAGAAAAATTAGGAAAAGCCGAGGAAATCATATTTAGGATAACCCGTTATTCACTAATGGTTCGTACTTTAGTGTTGAGGAGTTCGTCGAGACGGGAGCGGGCGTTCAGACCCTTTTTAGTTCTTAAGAGGACGTATATCTTTTTCAATTCACTGCACGAACGAAGCAGTTTCTCCACCAAAACCTGTGGTCAGTGAACACAAACTTTTAGTTCATTCATTGATTCAAAAGTAATAAAACAAATGATTGAATAATAAATTAGGGATAAAACAAGAGTTGGAAGGAGTGGTACAAACTTTTCCCATAAATCCTGTGGCGCCCGTAATAAAGACACTGCGGTCTCTATAAAAGCTACCAATTTGTGACTCATTTTCATTAATGTCGGTCATAATTGAAGACTTGCTGTTAAGATGTGTTGCACTTATAGCTCTGCTGCCAAACGATTGCTTCCAAAGATCTCTTCTAGAAATACATTTTAATTGATTGAGGCTTTCATTTAATTCAAACATAAGTTTCGCGACAATAGGTTTGCAAAATAAAAGCTAAAAAACATTTAATTTTTAAATAAATGTTTCAAAAACTTTTTTGTTGGTTATGAACACAAAATGATTGGACACAAGTATTGAGAAAAAAGAAAAGAAAACTTTTTTAGTTTGTGATCAGCGATGGGTACACTTTTTCAGAATTTTAGAGAAATTATCAAAATATTTGAACTCTAATCAGCATTTTTTTTGAAGAGAATGTGAATTAAAGAAACACTGAATGAGAGGCAAATGTTTGACGTTTGGAAGTTTGCAAGTGTTGGAGTGGACGGACCACTATCTGAAACTAGACTAAAGAAGTGTAACACAAAACTAAACATTATTATTGCCGGAGAAATAAGTTCTTCTGGCGTACAGTTGAAAGTAAGAGTGGGTCGTGGCTCAGCATAACAGGAATTGTAAGGTATCGGTGCTGACACTTGATTTTGATGCCCTGTGGGTACGAATCCTACTTTCACTTCTGATTTGATGCGTTCGTCTCTCTATCTCTTATATAACATATATTAGAGAATACGGAAGACTTACAGTACTTTCACAACACTTACTCTTACTCTCTATGAGAGCACTAAATATTTTGAAAACCGGAAGACTATTAAAAAGTAAAACTTCGTATTCAATAACACATTTGTGTTTTGATGTTTTTCTTCATTACATCGAAGAAAAGAAATAAATATTTTTCTTGTCTTCAATTTTTTTAGACTCAATATTTCGCCCGAATTTTCTTATTATTCTTAATATAATTATTGTTTCAATTAATTGGATTTTTTACTCCAATTTCCTGATAATAGAAATGTTTGCAATTTTTTTTTACTAATATATTAAACAATTTGATTGATTAAAGGCTTAAGTTGAGCTTGCTCAACACTGGATCTTGAATAAGGTTGACTCAATAAAAAGGTTGATCAGCCAGAGGCAATTTAGGCAATCTTGGTGATTTATACAAATGAAAGAGTCAGTGAAAAGTACAAAATCATATAAAACATATTAAGTCTAAAATCATTATAATATCTAATGAATTGTTGTTTGTTCTGATTTTGTCCTCATTTTTAACCAATTCTTAAATAAGACTTTTCACAACTCTTTAGTTTGTGTTTCGGGCGATCGTTGTTTTGCTAACACTTATAACAAACTGTTCAACAAATTAAGCAAAACTGCATTTAAAAACTTAAGAAATTATTTGCATTTTTAACGTTCGGGAAAAGCCCTCAAAATAAGGGCTTATGTTTTAAAAGCAAAAATGATTTAAAGATTAAGCCTTCATTTTAAAAAATAAACCTTTAATTTTGATAGTTGCAGGGTAACATTGATAACAACTATTAACACTGCAATTCATTGACAACTTTCCTTTTCAAAGTTGTCCTGAGTTTGACCTGAGAGACACTTAGACTTCAAATTATAAATTCAAATGTTGTTAACTTTGATCGACAAATGATTAAAAGGAAACAAATTTTGATAAACTAATGGAAATTTTGATGAATAATATCTTTTTCACAATTAGTGCCAATGAATAACCCATTCATCAAATTATAGCCATTGATATAATACAGACACAATAAAAGCAAAGAAATACATGAAAAGCCTTTTAGTCAGCGGACATATAATTCGTGTCAAATAACTGTCAACTATCTAATAAAAATATTCATGGCATATGTTTGTAACTTGCTCACTTTTTATTAGATATTCGAAATATTATTATATCATTTTTTATAAGAATTTCCTTTTAATAGTTTCAAAAAATATGAACCATTTTTTTTCTAAAAGATAACCAATTTTTTTAAATTCATGATTTTTTTGGGGAGGATTTATTTATCAATATTCTAAACTTGGTATAATTACAAATAGTTTTTATAATTTTCTTTCAGAAATACAGTAAATTTGTCTTATATTGATTGGTCTTAAAACGTCTATTGAGAAATCGGAGAATTTATTGTATTATTGAATAATAATTATTCAATTATTGCTTTTTTAATGATATTCACATTTCATACCTCTATATATAGTGACAAATATTTTATACTCACTTTTTGCAAAATACTACATAAAATTAGTCATTTTTTTAGTAAAGTTAAAAACTAGTGTCATATTAAAAAGAGAGACCAAAACAATTATTTATACAAATTAATATAAAAATAATTATAACCACTTTTTGGAAAAAATTAAATGAGTCTAAAATATTTGCAAAACAATTGAAATTTATTTTAATTGAATTGAAATCATAATAAAAACATCTCTAAAATACTATCATTTAATTGGCATTAAATGAGCTCATAATTAAGATCTTGCTACTTGCTTGCTTACTAATTACTTATTAAATAATTATAATTAATTGATTAAATCTTTCCCTTCAAAATGAAATTTATATAAAACAAGTTTTGGGAAATAATTGAAAATCACTACTTTTAAGAAAGGTATCACTGAATTAATTAAAAATAAGGATTTTAAAAGACGAACAAAAAAGGACTTCATTTAAAGTTCTGTAAATTTAGTTAAATTAAAATTTTAAAATACAAATAAGTTTGTTGTCATCCATATATTGTTATTTCACTTCCTTTTAATGTTTAGATTTTCTATCCATTGATAGTCACTTATTGGAGATTAATTGATAGATCTATGTTTCAATCAATACTAAAATAAT
The DNA here is from genome assembly GCA_034700165.1 of Galumnidae sp. Gr-Ori-00277. NCBI lineage: Eukaryota > Metazoa > Arthropoda > Arachnida > Sarcoptiformes > Galumnidae > Galumnidae sp. Gr-Ori-00277. The sequence goes on along the minus strand of JAQIXI010000941.1, from coordinate 4,873 downwards.
TCACATAAAACTAAATAGACTTTTGTATAATTGTGTCTAATAAAGTGTCTGTGTGCAAGGTAGTTTAAAATGATAGATTATCGATTTTCAGTTATTTTCAGATTTTTACAGATATTTTAAGTAATCAAAATATTGGCTGATTGTACTCTTGCCAATTGCCAACAACTGTCTCGTTCTTAAAAAAAACATTTCGTAAAAATAATTTCTTTAGTATTTAAGGAGTTTTTTAATTTAGCTTAAAAGTAGCGGTGATTTTATGCTATAATTTTTCTATTAAAACATTTGTTTCAAAATTTAGAGCACTTTTACTAATAAAAGACTAATAAAATTTGTTAATTACTCTAATAATAATTACATTAATTATTTCATTAAAATTAGAGATTTATTATAATTTCATTTAATTTATTTCTATAAAATGTCTTAACTATTATTAAGTTTAAACATAAATTTGAATCACATTTTTGTAAAACTTGTGCCAAACTTTAATAAATTACAGTTTTAATGAAAACTCTTTTCCACTCTTTTATTGACAAACAAATGAATAATAAATTTTTATCCCATTAATAAAAAAAACTAATGCAAAGGTTGTTAGATAATAGAGGAAACCATATATACTATACTTTCCGAAGTAAATAAAGTGGGAAAACAAGGGATGAATAATTGTGTAGTGACTATATCTTTTTGTCCAAGGTAAAAACAAGTAATTCAACAATTTTTGAATTAAAAAATAAGTAAACCTTAAAAGGAATCTCTAATAAGTGAGACAACAGTTGGCATTCATTCACTTTAAAAAGTGGACAACAAGTGATATACAATAATTGTATATTTCATTGGAATTTCATAAAAAATTTAATTAAAATAAAATTAAAGATTACATTATATTACAATCTATTGAATTGAAAGTTAATATTCAGTAAAAATCAGTTTAAAAATAAGAATTTCAATGTTTTTTTGAATTCCATTTAATATGAAATCATTGAAATGCTTTTAACTAAAATATGGGGCAAAACATCAGTCATTTGACCCAAAATATCAAAAATAGTCGAAATCTTTGCAAATATCAAAATATGACTCTATTTTCTGTTATTCAACTAATAATTGCAAACTTAAGGACGAACTCAAAGGAAATTCTGCTTTATTTTAATGAATGAAAACATTTGGCATAAAATGTTATATTTGGCGAAGAAGTCGCCGATCAGATCCGCTCAGGAATCGCAACATTTCCTTCAAATGACTTTCAATTTCATTAATTTGAAATTAATTTGATTTGGAAAACAACAAAAAAATTAAATAATGACTCAATTAATACCGATTCTGGAGTTAAATCTGTGGCACCATTTGGTTCACTATTTTTTAAAGAATTTAAATTAAATTAATATTAAATATGTTTTGAAGCAATTATTTAATTATGTGTTATTAATGTCATAATTGCCTTCAATTATGAATATTAATAACTCAATTAATATGAGAGTGAACCTGCATTGGATGATCTTGCAACTTAGATATGCAAGAATAAACAAAAATAAGAATCACTGATATGGAGGATAACCTCACGATTGAAATGAATAGTTTTGTCGGAAGGAAAGGGAAGGAAATGTAAGAAAAGGTCACACATTTCTAACGCGTGATTTCAGAAAATAAATAAAACAATTGATTCAATAGTAATGTTAGGAGTATTGCAAGTGTTGGTAAAGACTGCAAATGCTGTAAATGTTGCAAATGTTGCTAGGGAATAACTGGATAACTAATCAAAATACTGTACAAATACTCGTGTATTCCGGGTTTTACCACAAGAATCGCCTCTTTTTGTGGTCAATCGATAGAGAAATTAAGTTAAGAGATAAATGAAAAACCGGTATTAAATCTGATTAAAGGAAAGAGTGAAAGGGGTCCCCAGTCAGGGGTGGGCAGTCCAAGAGAATGCCGCACCCACCAAACACATCAAACACCACCAATCACTCACCACTAATCAAGTATCAACTTCACAAGAATATCTTTTCGACTTTAAAATAAATCTGAATCTGAGAATAGGGAATAAGAATACCTTTTTTGATGGACACCGACGTCTTGAGCTATAGTTATGTGCCGTAACCGGTATTTCTTGACATAACAGCAATTTATCCAATTATTGCTGTTTCACAATAGGAGTGCTTCTGATGGCTCTCTACTGATGTGCTCTCAATTCAATTGAAGGCATCAAACAGTTTAGGATTGAATTGTTTGCAAAGCAGTGCCCTCTCATAACCATTTCCTGCATTACTGATACCTGTGCGCCCGTAAAGTAGTCTTTCTCTCAATCATCAAAAATGGGTCGAATGCACGCTCCCGGGTTTGTCCACTAATTTTACTAATTTTATTAATATTTCTTTTATTAAATTAGTTTTAATTTAGTTAAGACTTGAGATAAGTCTGAAGTGATTTTGTTTTAATGAGATTTTTGATGAGTTTATGTTAATTGAGTGTTGAGTGAAGTCTCGCATATAAGACATGTGGCGAACAATGCTTTTAATGGCAGCCAAAGACACGTGACGTCAACTCAACACTCAATTTAAATCGTGTCTTAAATGATATTTAATTTGAATTATAATTTCTGATCTAATTTGTGTTTATTCTACAGAAAGGGTATATCCCAGTCCGCGCTTCCCTATCGACGAAGTGTTCCCACTGTAAGTAACCGGAAGTGACATTTGTGTAGATTTACTAATCGATTATTGACCTGAAAAGTGGCTTAAGTTGACTACCGATGATGTCGTGGACCAGATCTGCAAATTAGCGAAGAAGGGAATGACTCCCTCACAGATCGGTGTTATGTTAAGAGATTGGCACGGAGTGGCTCAGGTCAGATGGGTTACCGGCAATAAAATTCTTCGTATTCTTAAAAAGAAGGGTTTGGCTCCGGCTCTTCCCGAAGACTTATACCATTTGATTAAAAAGGCTGTCGCTATTCGTAAGCATTTGGAGCGCAACCGAAAAGACAAGGACTCGAAATTCCGATTGATTTTAGTCGAGAGTCGTATCCATCGATTGGCGCGTTATTACAAAACCAAACGAGTTTTGCCCCCGAATTGGCGCTACGAGTCGTCGACGGCATCGGCTCTCGTCGCCTAACTTTTGATTATTTCCAAAAATGTAAGAATTTTTCATTTGAATAAAGACTTCGATTAAATTATTCCTTTTGTTTACATTTCTTTACACCAAATGTTTCGTTGATTTTAATTAAATTCGTATAAATTGAGTACAAAAATTAAGAATTTAGTCAAAACTTAAATTCGGTTCAGATTTGGCTTAAGTTTGATTCAAAGACTAAAAGTTTGAGCCATAAATTGATTTAATTATCTAATACTGGAGTCAATTAAAAAAATGTTTTAATAGTTTTTAAATTAGAAAATATATATTTGTTTACAAAATGTTATTTCTTTTTCTTGGAATTCAATTTATTACTTAATTTTGGTGACGAACCGTTCGTTTGGACATTTGGTTTGTCGTTAACTTTGTTGAGTCTACCTTTCGATGTGTTTTTTGAGTGACTACTTCTGTAAAGGATTTGAGTGACGCGACGAAGAAAAAAGTTCCATATCGTCCACAAAAGAAGAAGAATAGCGCCGCCGACCCAAAACCAAAAGACATGATTTGGCAGCGGTTTTGTAATTGTCTGCCAATCGAATTTGGCGATTATCAAGAACTCTGTACTTATTATGGTTAGGATAACCCACGATTGACGACCGAATTTCTTGCAGTCACTTAAAGTATTGACAAAATTAATTAAAATGTTTTGTTTTGAATGATTAGGACTTACGGGTCATCTAAATATTGAAACGTTTCTCTTAGAGAAACCGCTCCGACAAAGACTAAGAGAAGGAGTCGTAAAGAATTTAAATAATGAGGCGGTTCTAACCACAGAACAAATTTTAAATAAAATGTGTTTAATTCCGCGACTAAAGCCTATCCAACAAAAAGAAAAACTTTAAATTCAATTGAAATTATTTAGAAAAACTAACGATAAAAGTGATGAACAGAACAAAAATCCATCGGTCGAGGCTTGAAGTGGGCCTCCAATCGAATTGAATCCAACTGTGAGGTCCAAATTGGGCCACAATTCGCTTCAATTTACCCCTATAAGTAGGGATATCCCAGAGTCCGCGCCAGTTATAAGGTCTGACCGATATGTAGGTTAATGTTTTCATTCCGCAATAGATTCCGAAACCATTGCAAAGCAATGCGTCTAAAATCCACTAAAATTGCAAATTAAGTCAATTATTTTGAAGTTCTAATAAGAAGATAACCATTGACTTGACTCACGTGATCCCACCAACACTCAGAAAAGTTGGGCAACTGATGCTCTAAAGTGTATTCTAAGAGTTCAAACATAATACTAATGACAGAACAGAGCCACCAGTCCCTTATTATTATGGTCTGAATAGTAATGCAAATGAATCAATTATTAGAAGTGAGATATACCTGGGGTAGATGCCTTAACATACCTTAACCCACCAGCCGAAGAAATGTGTCGGAACAAATATATCCAATTTATCCTTAAATTACATATAAAATCTTGTGATTGAAAATAAAATAAATAAATGTTTTATATTTTACCCAAATATTATGAAAGGGGTCTCCGACAACATCGGAGTCATAAAGATTACAATTCCCGCCGTAATCCCTTTCCTCTAAAGGTTTTCCCAAATTGGGATCGATATGTGTTAAAAGTTTTCGCGCGTCGTCTGGAGTCTAAACCAATAATATATTAAATGTTATTAAATATCAAATAAACGAATGAAAGTCTAATATTTTATAAAAATAATAATAATAATAAAAACCTGAAATAATATGAAAATAAGGGCCAATTCATAGACAACCGAAACACTGAATACGA
>JAQIXI010000940.1:0-17128 GCA_034700165.1 Galumnidae sp. Gr-Ori-00277 | reverse complement strand
ACACACACACACACAAGTTGATGGAGCAATTAATGTGGTCTGGAATACTATTTGGTGGGTCTCATAAATTAGATAAAAGCGCGAATCAGTCAATTGATTGACATAAAGGTATTTCCATTAAATTTAGGAAAAATTTTCTGCTTTAAGTTTGACTCAAAATTAAAAGATTTCATCAATAAATTGAAATTATTTGAAATTATTAAAAATTATTAATAATTACTCGAAATTATTTTTTTATCAAAAATCAGTTGAATTCATGTGAAGTGAAAGAGAGAACTGGAATCGAATGGTTAGTCAGTGGAGAAGTTATGACAAAAAAAATAAAACTCGTGTTGAGATCAGTGGACTGTCTCTCATAAGGCGTAGATTGAGATCAATGAGTGATCCATAGCTTAATCTGTTTCGCACTGATCTCAGAATTTAATGTAATTTTAGAAATTATTTTTCAAAATGCGATTAATTATTTGGGGCCAAAGCTATCAATGCTATCAATGTTATCAATGCTATCAATGGAATCATTGCTATCAATGGTATTAAACACATTATGCATAAAATGGAATTAAACTGAACCCGAACTTAATTATTGGCTCTTAGAGAACCTGATTTCATTGACTTTTATTGACCGCTTCTTCGCTTTCATGATTATCGTTAATAATTAATGATGGCTTACCTTTGATGATGGCTTAAAATCATAAGAGTTATGGCCTTAAAATGTATTAGAAAATCGAGTTTATCATAGATTTTATTTTCGTTAACCATTTGCTGCTAAAGAAGTCTCAAACCAAAAGTGAACCAATAAATCATAGATTAATATACACTCATTTCTTATTAATTATTACTAAACTATTTTCTTTTAAGTAAATATCTATATATTTAATGATTTTTTTCATCAAATAAATCCATTTTTAATTTGATTTTGATTAGCAATTAATCGAATATAAGTTTAGCTCTAAAATAGTATTTGTTTTGATTAGACTTTAATGAATAATAAAATAATATTTTATTTTTTGGTTAATTTCTTATCAAACGGAAAGAAATTAAAACTAATAAGTTTGCCAAGATGATTACATCAATTTTTAAAACCCGATAATTATAATGTTCTTTCAAAAAAAGGAAGTGATTAAACTCAAAAAGTTGACTAGTTAAGTTTGTTAAAACTGTTGGAACTGTTAAATAGTTTGTTCTATAATTTAATATTTAATAAAAAAGAGATTATAATTTTAAAGTTGACTTTAATTAAAAGTAGTTATCTTGTAGTTATCTTGTTCCAATAAGTCAAATGATTAAAAAATTTATTAAAAGTCAAAATTTGTTAAAAATTTCTTTATTTTTATTGAATTATTCATTATTTGTGTCAAAACCTCACTTCAGAAAATTGATAATTAAAAGCATTTAAACGGTAAGTCGTGATCTTCTGGTCATTGGGTCCACACCTTATTATAGATCTTATTTCTAATAATTATAATCTAATAATTAAACTTTCTTTCTCGCTCTCCACTCTCCACTCTCCTTCTCCCTCTTCACACACTCCCTCTTTCACTCATTCATTCACGTTTCAAATGTTAATAAATGAAATAAATTAATAAACATAACTCATGAGAGAGGGTTTAACTCCAAATTTAATGAAAATTAGGACATTTTTAGTGCAAATAAATAAAATTAGTGTCGAATAGAAATGGGCGTCAATTTAATCATTTCTTTTAATATGTGCTCACAATTTATTTCAAGTGAATATAGAAATGATTTAATGGTCACTCTTTGATTATTAAATTTCTTTACACTACCATTTGACCATTTATCATGTACATTTCCACATTAGTTTCCATGCTCATTTAGAATTTTCTAATATACTGCGACCACTTAATGATATGATTGCATACATTGAATGAATATTATTTATATCTTATGATCAGGGATGGCGAAAGAGACCGACTCAAAGAGGAGGTGCAAGGGTATTTTAGGTAAACCTCGACATACCTAGTGCTTGTTCATAGACGTAATGTTAAGGTTTTCTGATTCTAGGGGGTATTTTGCTTATTTTTCTCGAAAGGGGTTTCGCTATTCCTGCTTATGATTCATATGACTTTTTCTTAAATAGCTAAAGTATTTGACCATGTTCATTTAAAATAATAAATAAATGAAAATTATCATAAACTTTGTTTTAGAAATATTGTTTTAAACAAATTTTAGATAATTATTAAGAAATTATATCGAAGAATAAAATACGAAATTATAGATAACTTAATTGAATTGACTCCAGATTTAAATAATTCGGTAAAATGAGGTAAATATGTCTAAGAATAGAAAAGTTGACGATTGGCGAAGAGGTCCAACAAAAAAACTTTAAATTAAAAGCTGTTTATGAAATATGTGGTCCTTCCAGTTATTAATCATTTAACGATAACCAAAATTTTATTGGGATATAAACATTTAGTCGAAAATCAATTTAAAGTGAATTCATTTGAAATAAGAGTTAATTTGAGAACAATATATCCTCATTCATATCAAAACCTATAAAATTAACTGAAAATATCATATATTTTAAAATTAACGTCAATTAAATATAAAACATTATCTCTATTTCTAAACATTTTTTTGTAAAAAAATAACTAAAATTCTATAATTTAAAAAAAATTATATAAAAATATAAATAATATGTACCAAAATACACGTATCTTATAAAGCATAAAATGAAATGATCATGGTTATTCTTTATTTGAATTTATTTATTTTGTGTCCTCGAGTTTGGCAGTTATTTTATCAATGAATTTATACTTATAATAGACTTCCTTTAAATCAGTTATTTATTTATTTATTTATTTAAAAGAAGAGCAAAGGATCGGAACAGACATTCAATGATTCAAACAAAGAACCATTTGATGAGATGTCTATCCCTTCAAAACACTTTTCATTCGAACAATAATAAAATGTAAGCAACGGTTGGAAACTAATATTACGTGTGTTTAATGTCTCCGCCTTTGGTTTACTAGAAGTGAGTTAATCCTAAGATTGATAGCCGTCCTCTCAGCGGTGATTATCCTTTCCTTTGAGTCAATTCCAGGTTTCTCTTTATTGGTTCTAAAAAATATTTGTATAAAATGGGTTGAACTCCATTTCTAACATTAAATAGAGAACAAACACTTAAATATCTCTTCAATTGATTTCTTCTTTTAATCATTTGATTTATGTCACAAACCATAACTTTTGAGTAATTTTTGAGCAAAACTTTTATATAATACCAAACATTTATTAAAATTCAAATTAAATATTGGATACAAAAACAAAATTTCAGGAATCAATCAAATGATTCAAAAATGTCTGAAAACTGATATTATTTAAAAGCTTTTCATTATTTTTACTTATTTTTAATGAAATACAAATCGAATAAAATTTAAAAAATGTGAATAAGATTTAAAAAAGACATAATTTTTATCAATAAATGAGTTATTGTTTTTTAAGTAATCGTTTATAAGAAATGATTCTTCTCTTCATAACCAAAATCTGAGATTAGTTTTGATTTAGTTCTTAAGAAATGGTACTTTACGTCCTCTTCCGAGTCCTATCATTAAACTGGGTTTTGATTTTTGGTCCAATATTTCATTTTCGTGAAGTTCTGCCAAATTAATCGATTCTTCATTTTGAGGATTTTCTATACGAAATCGAAACTGAGGTCTGGTTTTAACCACCTTTTCATTAACCACATTATTATTCTGTGTAATTACACACTCATCTTCTCTTTTCAATTCATCCTCTTTCATACTGAGAATATGTGAAGGCTTTGGTTTGATATCGAGTTGTAGTGATTGTCCTTGGCCAAATATAAAATCGAAGAATAGATAGGTCTGGCGTTTAGCAATAGCTATCGAGCAGTAGTTGTTTTCGTCGACCTCATGGAAATCACATCTCAGGTTTGGGTGATAATCAAATTCGAAACGAATGAGTGCGTCGTTGCAAAAGGCTTTTGGACGCGGAGTCGAGCAATACTTTCTTGTGATGAGAAACAAAAGATCCGACAGCTCTACTATTTTAAAGTCTTTGGTTAGACTTCTTTTGTTTTCCATTTTCAAAGACTTCATTTGTTCGTCAAACCATTGAAGACATCCTATGACTTGATAGCGGTGAGTATCGGCGACGTCGGAGTAGTTCTCAGTCTTACAAAAAATTAGTTTACGATTTCCTTCGTCTTTGAAGTCAGAGGTCGACATAAAGTCGTAAATCTCTCTGAAAAGTTTCGGGACATCTGTTTTGATAAGAAAATCGTTGCTCGAATTGACCGGAATCTTATGATACGCCTGAGAAAACTCTTTAGCCTTTGCATAGTAACCACTCGGAGGACAATTTGGGATCATTTTTGTGAAGAAGTCTTGAAATCCATTCTCGAGTGTAAACTTAGTTAATCCGATTTCGTTTGGATAGTATTGTCCTTCAAAAGTGTGGACTAAAATATTGAAACAAATGCAAACAATTGTCTTCTTTTCCACATTTTTCGTATTTTCAAACACTTTTTCGAGAATTTCAAAGATGTCCTCATCTTCTTCCTCTTCTTCAAAATCTTGAGTTGCAATTAGTGAAGGATTAGATCCAATGACTGACCCCTTTTTAGTGGTTTTATTGTCGTCATCCCATTGTTTGTTGTCTTCGAGACTCAATTTATTTAATTCTTCAATGATTTGAATATCACTCAGACATGACTTTCTGGCAAAAGAGCTGAGATTTTGGAACGGATTTCTCTCTTCTGGCGATAGTTTTGTGTAAATATCATCGCAATGTTTCATCAATTGATTCATAGGAAGTCCTCTTAACTCAGGTCTTCCTCTCATTTTCATCACAAAAATACCAAAAGGACTTCGATTTGGTTTTTTCGGAGAATTCTTTTGATTCATTTTAATTCAGTATTACTTTTGTCTCTAAAAATACTAAATAAATGAATAAATTTTAAACAATTTATGAATTTTATGATAAAATGTCTGAAAATAAGTCAAAACAAAGACAACAGTTTTTGAGTCCCTTTTCTATTGTATTAAAGTTTACATCACTTTTTAATAACCCTATAATTTGTGTCTATAATAGACGTAAAGATATCTTCACTCAAAACAATGAAAATCAGTTCTTAAATCTTGTATTAAATGTTAATTTATTTTGCAATTGGTTAATGTCACCTTGCTCATCTCATTATATCTCATGTAAGTGTATTTTATTCAAATTGAGCAATTTAGTTTTTCTTAATTGCAATTTGCATTAAAGCAAATTTGGTTGTAATTTGTTTAAAGATATTTAAATAACGGATAACTTTAGGATTATATTTAATGCGATATTAATTTGATTTATTATTTGAGATTCATTTGAATAAAAAACAATTTTATGTAATTTTATGAATATTATCTCCGATTAAATTGAATTTTATTGATATCGTTATCACTAATGGATTCAAAGTTTGAGTTTGGGGTCAATTCTAAGCCATTTATTTAAATATACTTTTATTCAATTAAATAATTGATCAAAAAGAGTGTCCTCGAAACGGGATATATATCAAAGAGTCATCACTTAATTACAATAGTTTTGTATAAAACAACTTTTTTTGTTAATTACATAAAATTCAAATAAAATATTGTTTTTCAAAATAATGAGATAATGATCTAGCAATTCTAATTAAATGTAAAGGAATTGTCACCAAACAAGAGTGATTAAAATGAACTTGTTAGTTCATTAATAAAATAGAATATTCAATCTTTTAGCATGCTCACTGCTCACTGTCCTTACACCTTATTTAGTATTTGGTTTCATTGGAATCATTGTTTGTTAGACAGCATTTGTCGAACACAACAATTATCTCTTCGAAAGTTGTTTAAAGTTTGAAGAGTTCTTTGGGAGTGAAGAGAATTATAGTTCTCTCTCTCTCTCTCTCTCTCCCTATCATTGATTTGGCGATAATTTTGTGCCTTTAGTTTGAGTGTAATAATAGTTGGGAACGGGAGGCAATTGGGAGGCTATTGGGAGGCAATCCAATAGCATTTCGTTAAGTTTAAGATTAATAGCCGACCAAAAGTTTGGATAAGACATAGCTTTGATTATCACTGCCTTTGATTTTCAACCGATATATTGAAAGGTGTGCCACAAATTAGACTTCTTATATCGACTTTCGAGACTCCCATTCCGTTGATTAGATTCGAAAAATTTTGTTACTTTTGATGCAACCATTTGTTACATTAACGCCACTCAACATATCCTCTTATCATAGCTTTCGGCCAAATATTCAATAATTTTTAGTTAATATAATCTATTCATCGAATAGAAGACAATTTTATATTGAAATCCATAATAATCTTTACTCAAATCAACACTACATTAATCAGACAAGTGAATACCTTGCTCATTCTCAAATAAAAGAACTCAGTTCTTGTTAACTTATATTATTATTAAAAATGCAAATATTAATACTTTTGTGCATGATCATTAGTTCTATGTAATAAATTGAAGTTTATTTAATTAAATCAGAATATTTTCCAGTTTAACAATTAGTTAATACATATATTTTGTCGATACAATTAAATTTGATTCCAGGAATTATTATGACTTGAAATTATCATAAAAACTGTATAATACAGATCCTTTTACGCCCCAAATAAGTGATTCATAAAATTCAAGCATTAATTTATTCAAAATTGATTTTATTTTTTTATCTTTTTGTAAATTCAATGAATGAGAGTATAAAATATATTTACATCTCTTATACATCTCTTATTTACAATTCTTATAGTATTTGGTTTTATATCTTTTTTTCTTCAAAATAAATGACATAAATTTGCAAATCAAATATCGAGTAGTTTTCAATGACTAATACATTATAATTATTAATGAATTTGAATGAAATCGTCGAAAGTATTTGAAAAAAGCGATGGACTTAAAGCCAAACTTTATTTGTTTTTCTCGATAACATTCTTGGAATAAAAATCATATAATTAGTTCTAAATTATATATAATTAGTGAGAAAATGATTATTGAATTGTGTAATCACTGAAATGACTGGAAGCGTTTGACTCCCTTTAGAAAAATGGTTACTCAAATCAAAGGAATACTATCTTAAAGTTAATAAATAAGTTCATCGATTTTTGCCAATTATATGATCTCAAGTCTCACAATATTTTATATACTAATACTTGGGTTTAGTGTTTGTCTTAAAATGTTGTCAAATAACACTTAATGTGTATTTTATAATTTTGTTGAGTCGTTAATATCATTAAAGCGAACAGAATAGCCGCCAACTGTTCGCAACCATTTCTCAACTAAACTATTGATTAAAATCGATAATCTCTTATAACTCGCTTTTGGCGCTTATTTTCTACAATAATTCAAATTTTGGTTTTTTAACAATTCGTCGCTTTTCAGTACTTTAAACGAGTTCCAAGTTTTTCACAAAAATTAGTTTTTATTAATCACTAACTTTTATATATTAATCTTCACATATACTGACAATTCTTCCGAAAATATAAACTAGATGATTTTATCTATTTATGCGAAACGATATAAATAACTATAGTTATTGTTTGACTCAAATATAAGTTATTGTAATATTGTATAATTAAAGTATTTGTACCATAAATAAAAATAATTGTCACTGATCAATTATTTTTCAAATATTTTTCTGGTTTTGATTCTCTTTAAAATGTGATGGGGATGACCAAGGTAGAATCTATATAGATTATAAACTAAAATTTTAACTGAGTTTGAATTTGATTCAATAAATTATTGTTAATAATAGAGGCCTCACAAATTGAACATGCTCATATTTGTGCATTTATTTTATGTGAATTACTATAATTTTATTGACAATAAATTAATGAATTGAACTTTTATTTGATTTATATAATTCTTAAGTCACGAAAAAACTTTGAATTCATTGAAGAAATTTGTAAAAAATTACTGCAATTTATTAATATCTGAGAGAAGTTATAGAAATATTTGACATTCATTTGAAATAATCGAAAATAAATGTTTTTCTAAATCTTAAGATAAGATCCAAAGAAAGTTTAAATAAAAGTTCTCAAACTTTTCAAATGTTTTTTGTCTGAGAAAAAAATTATAATTAATTATACAATTTATAGATAAAAAACATAATTAAACAATTGATAAATTATTCAATGATTAACATCTCTTCAATAAAATTATTTACAAAAAGCGTTTACAATATTTTTAAAATGTTTTAAATTTTTTTTGAGAACAAAATTATGACACAAATAATAGGAATGGATTTACGAATGATTTTTCCCGGAATGAAAAATATCTGATTCTAAAATATTTGATGTGATCCAGTTTCTTTTAATTATCATAAATAGATTGTTTAAGGTTAATTATAATTTTTTTTATATATTTATATTCTATATCATAGATCCTATAATATTTCATCAAAATATTTCTTTGATTTTAACAAAATTTGATCCAATTTTCGAATAAAACTAATTTCCTTTTATTCAGAATATTGAGAACTACTAAAAGTAATGAAGAATTAAATTCATATTTAATTTTTTTTATTATCAAATGTTGAATAAATTTATATAAATAGCTTAACAAACATTTCATATATATTAGACATTACTGTATATATTAATACATAGTATTGTTATTCATAAGAATAACATTTTCTTTTAAAAAAATTAATCTTCGAATTAGAATTTGATTTATTAAAACATAAAAAATAGTCATTAAAATCAACGAAATCCACGAATTGTTATAAACGTTTTTCTTCTATTAAAAGAGGTGTTAATTCATTGTAAATACCATAATAAGGTTTTTTTCAATTAATTCGTTTTCGACAGAAAAGCAAAATTTCAACTTTTTTTTTGATTGATTACTCAACTCTTGATTAATGATATTTTTATACATTTATATTAAAATTTTGATTAATTAAATGTTGATTTATTTTTATCAATAATTGATGGCTCAGATATTTTTAACTCTTTTTTATTCGATATATAATATAAAAAGTAATAAAAAAAAATTAATGGAAAAGTATTTATATACAAAACTATACCCATTTGACATAATTTAAATTGTACAAGAGTATTTTTTCCCCAATCAGAATTATCACTGAGATTTAGATACGTTATTCTAAACTTGTGAATGACTAAAATATATTCCAGTAATTTTTGGGATTAAAATACTCTAGTAAAGAATTTTGGTGATTTTGTATTTGGTTTTGATGAAAGAAAAGTGTTTTCAATTTTATTTGTTTGTCCTAGAGCAGAAAAGAGCCAAAAACAACACTTAACTCAATGATTAATAACATATTCTCCGCCTCTTCTTTGCAATTTCACTAAAAATTTATAGTTTTAAGCAAAAAATATCGAATCTTTAAATAAATCATTAAACAACTGATTCTATTGAGTTGTTATGAAAGGCTTTCAGTCATCGCTTCCAACACTACTCTAGATTTTTGACCAAAAGTTGAATCCAATAATCATTAGTTAATCAAAATTTTGTTTGATTTTTGATTTGACAACTAATAAGTGAGTAAATGGCTATTAATTCAACGCCTTTAACCAATTTTTCAATTCATTAAATGATGGCTCAGAGATCATGTAATTACTAATTACTGATATCGAAACCTGTGCTCCAAATTATTTTCTACTAATTTTCTCTAACTTTAGTTTAGAGGTATTTATTTAAAATTATTATTGATTTCAATGATTTCATTCTAGATTTGAAGATATATAACAAATTATAGAAAAGTTGAGTCAACAACAAATTAAAGTTTTTTTTTGATTGAGTTTTTCAATATTTATAGAAAAACTCAATTTTTTCATTATCTGAGGAAATATTGAACCGATTTTTCTATTAGATATGAGTCTCTCTATAAATAATATATAATTTATTGCTAAAAATATTGGATAAGAATTAATTGATGTTAATTACATCCTTCGATTCCATAGGAATTTAATGAATAATAATAATTAATAAATAAAAGACGAAAATTACAACACTTTTAGTCAAAAATTAGAAGAAATTAGTTTTTATTTGGATTATAATTACTGAACTCATCTATAAAAGTATAAAATTAGTTTTGAGTTATATTTCAACACATTTTAACCCGAAATGAGTTATTTGTCATATTTTGCAATTAATTTTAATGAAGAGAATAATTTTCAAATATTTTCAGCTAATTATCGATAGAAGTAGTATTACGTTTGAATATTAATAAATTTTGATTAAAATTGCAATCAGTTCTTCACTTATAAAAGTTATAAGAAGTATAAGACATATAAGACTCGTTTTATTATATAAAATATCAAATAATAAGAATTCGATTGAATTTCTCAACCGATGGATAAAAGACTGGAAAAATGCAAAAATAACCACTTTTTACCCCCAAAGCAATAATTGTTAAGTTAAGGGACACTTAAATAATGCCCTTAAGTCTGTTGACTAACCAGTGAATAGTATCACGAATTTTGCATTACTTCTAGTAATCAGTGTTCAGAGGCTGAGATAACACAGAAAAAGGTGAATTTGTTAGGAGTGGCCGATCGGCACAACTAAATCAATGCTCTATCAAAAACCAATTTATTAGTGTTGACATAAATATACAATTATTTCTATATAAAACTAGAATTAACTAGAATATTAACTAGGAATATTCACGAAAAGCTAGCAATTTATATGGAATTCATTTTTGGCAAATTCTGATAATTTTCGATAAGAAAACATTATTTGAAGTCTTAAGGATTAAATGCATTATTTAAATGTTTTTTCAGTTATTTTATTATTCGGTTAGTTTTCATAAAAAATGTTTGGACACAATTGATATTTTAATTTAGACAAACGATGTAAACATTTTATGTAATATCTTATGAAAACATAAATTCTGCTTAAAATCATTGCTATTATAAATATCTCGATCTTAATCTTGAAGTAAAAATTATGAAAATGTGATGGATTGGAATAAAAGCAAAATTTATGAGAATTTTAATCGTAAAATCGTTAAATAAATTATATTATTTGATAACAACTCAATTGAAATAAGGGTTTAATTGTTTTGAAAATAAGTTATTATTCGAAAATTGACTTATAATCGATTATAACCTCTCGAAGAGAGTCTCTATTTTACTAAAAATCATTGAAATATTCGGTTATTTAGTTTTAAAATATTTTTTAAAGTTTTGGTGTAATCTTACATAATTTATATCGTATTTTGATATATATTGTGTTTTTATAAACTTTTTATTTGATTTATTTATTTATTTTATTATAAATAATTAGATATTTTTTACAAATTTACAAAAAGTGAATTAAAATATTAGACGAAAATGAGCCAAGGGTTAAACCTAAACCTATAAAACTAACGAGAAAAAAGCCGACACTTTCTTTGTAGTGATCAGAAACTAAGTTGGGTCCGCTCACCATAATATTAATCAAAACATAGCCATTAGTAAATCCAAGAATTGTAACAAAAATGATGTAATAAACTTCACTTTTGAAAAGAATGGGTAAATAATTTCTACTTTCAGGCATTGCATTACAAAACATTATTAAAGGCACTAAAATTATTCTCGAAATGGAAGTCAATAACAAAATTCTTCGCTGACGCGGAATGAGGCAAAACTTTCCCGCGAACCGACCCATAAGATCACTGAAATTGAATAATAAGAAACATGTGATGGGAGTGAAGTAAATTGTATTCCAATTCGAAACACTTTTATATTGAGGTACGACTAAAACAGTCAGCGCTGGGAATACAGACAATGAAACCCAAAAGACTAGTAATGAAGAGATTAAATGCATCCAAATCTGTCATAAAATAATAATAATTATTATTAAATATATTTTTATCATTTAAAAACTTAACTGATTTAACAATAGATCGAAAGTAATTTTCTTCACTATTTTCTAAAAATGAGTTGAGTTGTCGTCTAATTTGATGGACTTTTTGTTTGTGGTATTTGTAATAATCCTAAGAATAAAAACAAATTTATAACGAATTTAATTTAAAAATATAATCTTAACTTACAGTTGATTTCATTACGAAAAACATTATTAAACTAAATATTAAAGTAATGTCTGCCATAAGAAAATAATATAAAGCGGTGTCCGTCACTTCCCAATGGCCTAAAAGAGCCAATAGTTGAGCCAAAGCAGCAAATAGTCCAGAGATTGCCTGTCCGTTGACCATTGCGTGCATACATTCTGTAGGAAATAGTGAAGCAATTCCTGAAATACTAGACTGAAGAAATGCCGCACAACTACTCAGTATTATAATCGAGACAATAGTTAAACCGAAAAATAAATTTTGATCTGAAATTAAAATATTATTAAATTATAAATTAATTTTCAATTTTTGTTTCATATGACTCACAGGAGTCGGTATTGATTTTTACAAATATTGTCATTAATATGAATATAACGATAATTGTTATGAAAGTCCAAAAGTTTTTGATTTGATCAGCGATTCTGAAAAGTTTAAACAATTGTTTATAAATTATATTTAAAATGAATTCTAAACTTATGGCCTAAAAATGCATTAAATATTAGCGTCAAAAGAAATGTTAAATTTGTTGCGATTGAAAGATAACTTTCGAAGTATTTTTGAAGTGAAGTCATTTCAGTATTTGATTCTCTGAAAGAATGTTCCGAAGTATTGTTCGTTTGATTAATGTAACGAAATTTAAAGTTCCAATACTATTATATCAAACAATAGATTAATTTTGATTAAATTGATAATTGATTACATCATTTGCTGTTATCATAAAATTCCAGGGAATCAGTTGTGATAAACCAATTAAACCAAATGTAATCCTCACGACTCCAAACCTGTAAAGTTTAGGTCATTTATTAATAAATAATTTTTATAATATTTATTCCTTCAAATAATTGTCCAAAAAGTTATTAAAAACAGACAAAATAGTTTTATTCTTTTAAAAAAATTATGGGTTAATACCAGGGATGGCGAAAGGGGGTATTCCGGAATACCCCCTGAGAGATTAGCGTCTATGGACAAGCACTAGCTCTGTCGAGGTTTTTAGCTACAGAGTAGGGTATTTTGACCATTTGACCCCCTGGGACTCGTTTCTTTCGCCATCACTGGTTAATATATTAAAATAGTATACTATTTTATATAATTCTTAAACAATTTCTCTAAAATTCAATAATTTTCAATTAAATGTTTTTTAAACAAATTGAGGTCCGATTGCCTTCAAATTATAGGTTAATCTCTATTTTTTAGAAATAATTTTATTACTTAATTAATATAATTATGAAAATATTTTTTTATCCAAAACTCATTTGAAGTTAAAAACTTTACTTCAATAAAATGTCCCAAAAATAGTCGAAAAGATTCTAAAGTAAGCAAAGGATTAATAAATAGTTAATAAAAATAAAAATAGTTATTAAACTCTAAAATAGTTGAAAATAGTTTCTTAAAACTTAGGGAAAATAAGCCCTAAATATTATATTCTTGTTCATATTCTGAGTTTCGTTGAAACCCAAAAATAATTATATTTTAATTATTATTTTAGTATTTCGTCGGTTTGTTATTCGACAAAAGTAATGATAACTCAAATTATTCATTTCAATGAAATATTGTGCTTGGTCATTTCAGCATTGGCTTAATATTAAAAATAACTGTCCCTGTCACGACTCGACCCACATATAAACACTGTCACGGGTTGCCCCATGAAACACAAGTTATAGACTTTACACAATAAAATATATGATATTTTTCAACAAAATTTTCTTTCAATTTGTAATCTGAGACTCAAAAAGTAAACCGTATATTACGTTATGCTATATGTTGTCAACAATTGTATAAATTAATACACTTTAAACAATTAATCATTGACGTAATTTCTGATGGAATCTTCGTGGGGCAACCCGTGACAGTGTTTATATGTGGGTCGAGTCGTGACAGGGACAGTAATGATTACCGATCTTCGGGTTCAGACAATTCACTGGTATTGTCTTCACTATTATTGTTGTCCATTAAAGACGAGTACTCGTATTCCTCTTCATCAGTCATTTTTTCCGTCGATTGCGATTCAATTTTGTTTTTAAAGCGAAAGTCTTCAGATGTTTATTGATCTGATTCTTGAGCTGATCCTCGAATGAACGAAAACTGGAAATTTAGGTTCATTTCAATTGAAAGTTGTTTTGTTGATATTCTT
The DNA here is from genome assembly GCA_034700165.1 of Galumnidae sp. Gr-Ori-00277. NCBI lineage: Eukaryota > Metazoa > Arthropoda > Arachnida > Sarcoptiformes > Galumnidae > Galumnidae sp. Gr-Ori-00277. The sequence goes on along the minus strand of JAQIXI010000940.1, from coordinate 2,978 downwards.
ATCATTTCCGACAAAAGGTTTGCTCTCAAAGTTTTATTGAACTTTTAATGCAATTGACTTCAGAAAACAGTTGTAATAAATGGTAACCAAAAAGTGTTTCACAATTTATACACTTTTTATAACGCATTTAATTTTTGTTATTTTTTTAACAAAAATATTTCATTAAAAATTAAATATCAAAACAAATATATTTACGTTATTTTTGAATGATTTGTAAGAAAACATTGTTTTGGTTGAAAGCGTTTCAAAAAAAAAATTTAATTAAAAAAATATGTTTTAATTTATTGATTAAAAGTTCATTTAAATGAAAAAATGGGAACAAATAATAAAAAAGATTCCGAAGAAATAAATTTTGTTTCAAAAGTAATATTAGCGCCAATGGTTCGGACGTCAACACTTCCGATGAGACTTTTGGCCCTCGAATTTGGTGCTGACATCGTTTACACCGAAGAGATTATTGATTATAAACTTCTTCGATGCAAGAGATCAGTGAATTCCATTTTAGGAACCATTGATTTTATTGATGAGGACGGAGTCGTTGTCTTTAGGACCTGTTCTACAGAGAAGAATAGTCTCGTTCTTCAATTGGGAACAAGTGATGCCCAAAGAGCCGTCAGAGCGGCTAAAATGGTTGAAAGAGACGTATCTGCCATCGATGTAAACATGGGTTGTCCCAAATCCTTCTCAATTAAAGGAGAAATGGGTTCCGCCCTTTTAACTAAACCTCAAAAAGTTTATGATATTCTCAACTCTTTAGTAAAAAATATCGGAAAACCGATTACTTGTAAGATAAGAGTTTTGCCATCACTAGAAGAAACTCTATCTTTAGTTAAAGTGATTGAATCGACGGGTGTTACGGCTCTGGCAGTTCACGGAAGAACTCAATCAGAGCGACCGAAAGACCGGAATAGAAATGATATGATTAAAGCAATCGCTGAGACAATCAAAATGCCAGTCATAGCAAACGGCGGTTCCGATCAAATTCAATGTTTCGCTGATATCGAAAAGTTTCGATTAGAGACCTGTTGTTCTTCAGTAATGATCGGAAGAACCGCTCAAAAGAATTGTTCCGTTTTTCTTAAAAGAGAGACTTTATTACCGATGGATGACGTCATCGAACGATATATCAAACTTTGTGTCGATTTTGATAATAATGTTATTAATACAAAGTATGTAATCCAACAAATGATTGGTGCACTTCAGGACACCCCAAGAGGTAAAGCATTACTTAGCGCTCAATCGATGAAAACAATCTGCGATTTATGGAATTTAAACAATTATTGCGAAAACAGAGAATCTCTTAAAAGAGAATTGAGTTCAAAGTTATTCAACGAACAGAAATCACTTCCAATTAAAAAGTTAAAGACTTTAAATGAAAATAATTTAGTGGTGGAAATGCCTCTCCTTTTCATGAGAAGTCTTTTCGGTGACAATGATTTGCCGAAATCGCAACTAATGTCTTATATTCAGCGCAATTCAATAGAACCGCCGATATATAAAACAACACAAATTGAAAAACATTTTAATTGTGTTCTCACTCTTAACGGGAGAAGTTATTCCAGTCTTTATTTGGAAAAGAATAAACGTTATGCCGAACAGGGATCAGCTCTTGTGGCACTCTTGACCTTAAACTTAGTCAATGACTTAAATATAATAAATAATTGTGTCGTTAATAATGTTAACAGAATTGAAGTAAAAAAGGATTCAAAAACTTTTTATATTAAGACTTCTTAAGGTTAGGTTTCATATTATATCATATAATTTGTATAATTTATATGACGACCCGTTTGTGGGACACAAACACATCTAATGTACTGTTGTTTACATCAGAACAACACAAAGAGTTTGTCTATGAATTTGATTTTAACCGAAACAATGAAATGGCCGACTCTTCGGGGAATCAATTCGTTCACATCTTTTCATATTCGCCACAATTTGTGATAACAAAAAGACTCAAAGATTTGTATTTTGTTTTTAATATTAACTTTTTTATAAATTATTTGGTTTTAATAATTTCTGATTTAAATAATGTTTTGAAGTATTATTTAAAAGAAATGATAAAATCAGTCATAAATTAGATTTAAAACAATACGAGATTTTAGTTCTTTTAATCAAATATATGTTTCATTTATATTAACTGAAATATAAGTCAAATAAAACTAAAGTTTGAAAAAAGTTTAACTTTTCTTTTGATTCAATTGCAGTCTTATCTCTCAGGGATGGGAAGAAAATTTAATTTCAAAGATATCTATAGACTATAACTAACAAAAGTAAGAGTAGAAGTTTTAACCAAAAGATCTCAATAGTCCAGTGGGTATAAGGCTCGCTCAAGAGCGAGCCTTTAGGCGAGCGATTAAGGAGGTAGACATGAGATCGAATCCACAAAAAGATAATTAAGAAAATAGATTTTTAATAAAATAAATTATATTTATTTTTAAAAAAATTCTTTTTTTTTTGTTGATTCGATCCGACGTCGTTGGCCTAAAAGCTACTTGCCACTTTACTGCCACTTTACCAATTCATCCACAGAGACATAACAAAAACTTTTGGTTAAAACTTATACTCTTACTTTTCATATGTTTAGACATCTCTTAAATTGCAGTCTTATCTCTCAGGGATGGGAAGAAAATTTAATTTCAAAATGTCTATACCTAACAAAAGTAAGAGTAGAAGTTTTAACCATCAACTTTTGTGAGGAGTATCTCTGGTTTAGTGGCTAAGACAGAGGTCTCGGCTATAATTCAGGGATGCTCTGGGTCCTCGATGACAGGGGTATGGTTCAAAAATTTTCGAAAAGACATGGGGGGGTATCCCCAAAATTTTTCACAGGGGGTATTTTCAAAATCGTAAAAATGGCTATAAATTCACTCCTAGGTAGTTTTTTAGGTGTTTTTCTTCATAAATACATGTAATGCAACTGTATTTAACATATTTTGTATGAATTAAAGCTAAAAAGTAAGAATTATTGACAAAAAATG
>JAQIXI010000939.1:0-17133 GCA_034700165.1 Galumnidae sp. Gr-Ori-00277 | reverse complement strand
ACTCCAATCGGTTCTAAAATATTAATATCCGGTCCTCTAGAAATTCATACGGCAGTCATGTTTCTGACCGCTTCCAATGTCAAACTCTTGGGGGGAAGTATACCAATGGAATCGAATGCTATCAATGGTGGTAATGACCGAAGAAATGTTCCCCTGAGAACCATATTCTCGCAGACGTCCACTAAATCATAACTAATGATATATTTTTTTGTATCGATTCTTTGATTATCTAATCATTTGGTCTAAGGTTTGGAGTCATTTGAAGTCACAAATCATTGAATAAATTGTTTTGATTATTAGTCATCTCTTCCTCTCAATAATTATCTTTTGTTTATACGTTTTATATTAAGTAAAACAAAAAATGTTTTATAATTTATAACAAATAATGAAAGCAATTCTTTGAATTGAAAATTGAGTTATAATTCGTTATAATTATATGAAAACTTGTTTTTTAAACTCTTCTGTAGTACTGTTTGTATGCTTTAACTCACAATTATTTAATTAATCTCTAATTAGAAGTAATTGTAATGAATTGAATGTCATTTCTATTGAGATTTAAGAGAAAAAATTCCTAAAAATTCCTGAATTGTTATCGAATACTAAAAAATGTTTAGTTTTAGTGATTGGATTGGATTTCAAGGATATTGTGATTAGAATTGCATTCGAAGTATGAAAAACAAAAAAGGATTTCAAGAATTTTCAACAAAAACCAGTGATGGTGTGCTCTTATGGTGTGCAGATGGCTCTGGTAACTGTTGTTTATAGCCTGGGAGGACACTCTAATCAGCCAATCAAAGAGATTGAAAGTAAAAAAGTTGAGTCTGTGTCGGCCCTCTTGTGTCGAGTTGTGAGCCTGACTTCAGCTCTGGATATTCAGTTGTTGTAATGCTGTGCAATGCACTGCACTTCTGCTACTCTTGAGGGGCGACACATGAATCCATTGCACTGTATTTCTGAATATTGTTGTTATGTTGTGTCGAAACAAAACTTTTAATGAATAACAAGTGAATTATGGATAAGAATAAAGTGATGGATAATAGGGAACAACTGAAGAATATCATCCAACAGTGGAACGCCAATCGATTGGATCTGTTCGAGATTAGTGAACCAAATGAGGTATGTGTCTAAAGAGACGGCAGCGCCGACTCTTGTTTCATGTCTCGACCGCTAATGACATAACACTCTGTCATAACATTAATGACTGCAATCATGTGTTGTCTTTTGTATTGCAAACAATACGTATGTCTTATGGCATAACTTTCCCTCTTTTCTGTGTCATCACATCTGATCTTACGATTAAGAAATGCTTTTCTGTTATTTAATGTCTAAATGTATTTGTTGTGGACTATGTCTGGACTCTCTCTGCACTCGAGGAGTGCTTTCCTCTATCGGATTCTCATAATTGGATGGCAAGTGTTTCTAAGATGGCGTTCTTTAGAGCACAGCCACCCATTGCCTGTTGCACATTGTATGGTGAGAACGGCCATCAGCCAAAGCCAACAGCGCTCAGCACTGCTTACAGGCTATGGATCAGACACTGAGCCATCCAACTGGTTCTGCCACTAAGAGAGTCAGAGTCAGGTGCCTCTCATACCAGCACTGGTATGAAATCAGTGCCTCCAATTGCCTCCAATTTTAATTGAAAGCATAGCATTGAATGACCCAAAAGCACAGCACAACTACTCACAAGTGCTCTGAAAAATTCAATACATTTTTGTGTAAACAACTCGTTATATGACTGACTGTCAGACGATATAAACAAAAAATCAAATATTCTCTCAATTAATACAAAAATTATTTAATAATAAGTTTTTTCCGAAATAAATATCAATAAATAAATGACCGAAACATTTACGATGAGTTCAAAACAAGATATTAATGGATGTAATGGCAATCAATTGACTTCAAATAAAACATTTGATTTAATTAATTGATTTAATTGTGGGAATAAGACCTCAATCGATAAAATTAGGCCCTAAAGTATGGGATGATTTACTTTTAAAAATAGCCTAGATCGCTTTTTTAGCCATTCAATGAGCTTTGGGTCCAATGCTTTCTAAAGAATTTATTGAATGAGTAGTAATCGAGGAAATTATGTCCAATATTTGAATCATTTTTGTTATTATATTCGTGTCTTCAATCATAAGTTCCGGTGAAATGAATGTCAACTAAAACAGGAAAATAGTATTAACCGAACATTTGATTGTCATTTGAGGTATAGTCTGAGTGAATGTCTGTTCCACTCAATTAAGATTTTTACTCAAATAATTGGCATTTTTGTAGGTTTACTATGAGATTACCTAAAATTGTCGTCAGAAATGTTAGGCTGTTATGCAAATGACTGTCAAAAAGAGGTTTGAAAGGCATTGAGGGCTGACACTAAGGGGAGGAGATGTGCGCCGTTGGCCATCACTGGCTTTAATTATGACTTTCTTTTATTTTGCTTTGAAGACAATAATTGAATGAATGAGAAATGATTAATGAAATGAATACAAAACTTCATTAATAATAATGATATTCAACACAATTGATGTCATTCTTAATGTAGTCTTAAGTTTATAAATATTTCAACGATTCATATGTTTTGTCTTCATTTCGATAACAATTTCTTTCTCTAAACTAAACAAAACTAAATAAAAATCTTTTGGCAAAAGTGGTAATAAAAGAGCGTTACTTTTTGTTTGTTATAATTGAATTAATGACTGGTCACGAATGTCTGTGCAAACTATAGCAGGTCTTTTGGCTAAATTACTAGAAGGCAAAGACCTGCCAATTCTAGGAATAGTCTATTTTTATATTTGATTATATAAAGGGCTCAGAAAGGGCTCAAAAATTAATAGTCTTTTGCGAAACATAACTCCAGAGTTTTGTTTTTCTAAGCACTACATAACTGTTATTATTTATTTCTTTAGACAAATATAAGTCATGCGAAGCACAGGAGAGTAAAGTACACAAAGTTTGCAGTTTTTGCCAATTCTTTCGCTTCGACGGCGGGAAACAGTTATTCACTTTAGGATTATATTCAGTCCACTTATTATTAAATTTTTAGAATTCTTTTTCAAAGTTCAGATTTCAGTCCAACAAATCCCTACAAAATATTAGACGAATAAACAATATTTGTTTACTTTAATCAAGTTTATAGTTGTTTCATCTATATGATAATCTTGGTCATTTGAATATTTTTCGAATATTTTCTTATATTTCATATATTTTCTGTTTTGGATATTTGAGTTTAGAATATGGGTTTGGGTATGGGTTCGGTCTAATAACTATTATTGGTTTCAAAACATATCAAATGATTGAATCCTAATATTTTGAGCGTAAAATATATTTCAAAAAAAACTTTTAATAAATATGTAATCAATAATTGTTTTTAAGTCTTCAATCATTTTTTTATGAAATTGTCGTCTAATTTGTCGACCAAATTAAGAGTTATCTGATCTGAAGTTGAGATTCATTTTTGAATACATCAATGGTTTGAACTCATTATATCTATATTTAAGGACAAATTCATTAGCCTTTCCTTTGGAAGTTAATAAGGTAATTCTGTGGTAACCCATTATTAGAAGTCGACACGAATTTTGAGTAACTTCTGCACAGATTATCGGATCAGACATACAATGATTTTGTTTTTGATATGAACTCATAACCACTAATTGTGTTATTGCTCTGCCCTTCAAATCATAGATGTTATCGTCATTTAGTTTTGTTTGAACTCTTGCACCGACTCTTTATTCGTATCTTTTTTTTCTCAATTATTTATAATTTTAAACTTTAAATTCAATGGAAAAATCGATATCTTTTTTTAGTCAACACTTTTTCTTATAAAATATTACTCAACAGAGATGTGACTCAAAGATATTTTTTTATTTAAAGATTTAGTTTAGAGTTTTGTTAAGAATTAATGCTTATATCGGAAGCAGTTTTTCCCGTTTTATTGACTTTTTAGTTAAATAGAATCGGATTTAAACTAGGTTTATTTCACTTTAACACTCGTAAAATGAACATGGCTTAAATGGAATTATGTTTTTTAATTAGATTCTACAGCTATAGATAAGGTTAATATTAGTTAAATATACAAATATTGCGCAATTAATGTGCAATTTTGGTCACAAACATAGCCTGAGCTGTGCATTACTCATATATTGAGATTTTAATCAAATTATTTACGTATCAAATATATTAGTGTTATATTATCTCAAAGTTATCAGAAAATACATTATTTAAATACTAATGATTTAAAAAGTGTTGATTTCATATCTCATTCTGTACTGAAAAATGTTTTGAATTTGAAATTGAGTTTAAAAGCGATTCGAGAACTGATTATAAAAATATTGATTCAAACGATAAATTTCTCATAAACTCTCTGTTGACTAATGTTTTAATTTAATTCATTTCCATTTTAGAATTGAATTACTGTTAATCAAATGGATTTGAAATTTATTTTATATGACTTTTGATATTTCTGTATATATATGACTCTCATTCGCTTCCGTTTAAAATTTTAAACAAATCTTTTCGTATAACAAAAATTTATATTTTTAGTCAAAACTTAAATTGTATTCCTTTAAATTGATTGTATTTTAAGTGAATGTATCTTGCTAAATTTCTAAATTCTTGTTAACTTAATTGTCTTAAAATTTCTTTTTATAGTAAAGTACTTTTATATATATAATTGATACTTGTACATACTTGAGTAGGAATTTATTCAAAAAAATGAACTTGATTCATAAAGACGTTTCAAAGACCAAGAATGGCTGTTTGAGGGTCAAGGGATGGGTGTATACAGGGTTTGCAACAGTAATTCACATTCAATAGTATTGAGTCAATACTATAAAAGTTTTTGTAACCTTTTTTGTACTCAAAACACATTTATATCGAAGTCTTTTTAATTTTAAAATATTTGAAATGTTTTGACTGTATTTGAGGTCAAAAAACTAAAATTAATGGAACACTTGAGATATGTTCGTCTTTTTTCCTCGAAATGTGTTGACCCAATCAATAACTTTAATTCACAGCCAGAAAAAAATTAATACAAAGAATCTGAAAAACTGTTCCACTAAAAGATGTTTTGACCCCAACTATACTCTATTCAAATATAATATAAATTAATATTTTATCCCAAAATATATTTAATTATTTTTTCAAAATTACGTATATTTTAAAAGAGGTTTTTTAAAACACAAATTATAAGATTTTAAAGAATTTAATTAATCTCTTATTATTTGATAAATGTCCTGATTATTGTCCTGATTAGTCATTTGATTTCCCTTGAGTTGAGAATTGAGGTCCAAAATAAAAGCACTTCTCAACAGTTAATCAGGAGAAATATATTATCAAGCTAACATAGTTTGACATCCAGTTGTCCAGAGCTAACAGTTGGACATTTATATATGAAATGGTAGTTATAAATTATAACTTATAATTAAGTGACAACTCGTTTGAGTCATTTCTATATTTAAAATTTATTTGAAATATATTTAGTGATAACTATCAGATAAAATCCAAATTTGTATTAAATTTTATTTTTATCTAAAATATATAATAAAATATTTGATAAAATGATTTATGAATTGATAGGCACTTGAATTCCATGGCGTTATGCGTTTCTACTTTCAAGACGCGGGTCAGAAAGTGGCGACAAAATGCATTCGAGTCGCGTCTACGGCCACAACACAAGACGTAATCAATATATTGATAGAGAAGTTTCGTCCCGATATTCGTATGCTTTCTGTTCCGGAATATGCTTTATATGAAATTCATGAAAACGGAGGTATTTATTGATCAACACATGAAAAATGATTTATTTCTTTAATTCCCTCTCCTTTTTGGACAAACTTTCATATCTAATGCCAAACACGACTTCAAAAATAAGACCGAAATCTTGAGTCTAACAAACATTTTATGCCAAATATCTGTTTTTATTTGCAAAAGTTGTTGACATTTAGACAGAGAGGGAAAAACCTATCACTAAAAGCAACAAAAGTAAAGCTTTAATTCGGAGTTCAAAGAAAAACATTTGAATGAAAGATATTTTCAAAGAATAACTACTTTTTGGACACAAAGTCTGTCTGTTTGGCACTTATTTCGTGTTTTTTTTGTATTTTTCTTTTGCAATGAATTGGTTTTATTTTTCATTTGAACAGATGAGAGAAAGTTATCTGAAGACGAAATGCCACTTTTGGTTCAACTCAATTGGCATAGGGATGACCGCGAGGGCAGGTTCTTATTGCGTAGGATGACTGAGAAGACAAATGTAAGTAAATGTGGGGATCCAGTGCTCAGTCCTTTAGTGCAAAATATAGAGCGCTTAGAGTTGTGTTCAAACGTCATTCGAACACTTTTTGTGTATTTCTTTATTAACGGCTCTTCTCTTCTTTTGATCTGAATTTTTCGCTCGTTTTTCACTTCACTTTTGACTCTTAACTTCTTACTTATCTCTAAATATATCCGAAAGTCTAATTAAATCTCTTGTTTTGAAGTGTTGTTAAACTTCATGTTTTGGTCCCTCTTTTCTTATCACTGATTACTTGATTTACGTCTTTATTCTGGTTCTGAAAAATTCATTCTTTCGTTTAGTTACCAGTTTTTGGGCAAAAGTCAGACGAAAACAAATTCAAACGAAAACTATCGAAACGGGAAAAGAAAGAACAGAAAAAGAAAGAAAAACAGCAAAAACTGAAGACTTCTGAAACAGCGAAGGATTCGTTAGCAGAAAAACTATACACAGAATTACCGGAAACGAGTTTCACCCGTTCCATATCCAATCCCGAAGCAGTTATGAGACGAAGAAGACAACAAAAACTGGAGAAAAAGCTGCAACAATTCAGTCAAGAAGGAGGCGCCGAAGCCGGTCAGTAGTGGCTATTCTTTGCTTTCGTTTATATTTCAAATTAATTGAAATGTTTTTTATTTTCTTTTGTCTCTTAAGGCGGAACTCTTCGAATCTTCGGTGAGTCGATAAACCCTGACGTGCCATACAAGACAATACTGCTGTCAGACCGCGACACAGCCGCCCACGCAGTCAAAGAAATTCTTGAGAAGTACGGCAAAGAGAAGGAGGACCCCTCCCTCTACTGTTTGGTACAACTCATTGTTCCCGTAACCAACGGTGACGTCAATTCAGTGACTGATTTGCACAATACGTCTGCGATGAGAGAATATATTTTAGATGACGACGACTGTCCTCTATCTATAGAAAAGGCGCACAACAAGTCGAGGGGTGTCCTCACGTTTCACATTAGAAGACGTCCCGCCGACTATCAGCCGCGAAAAAAGAAAAAGAAACCGAAACAAATTAAAGGAGAAATGGACGCCGGATATACTAAATATGATGAGGCGCTCGAAAGATTGCCATATCTTTTTGAGACAAATCCCGACGGAAGTGAAATAACCCGAGGAATTCCTAAAAAGCATTATTTATATGTGAATGTGACAGAAGTGGGAAGTGAGCGCTCAAATTCTTCGAGTCATAGCCAATGTCTGCAATTATACGGTCCCAATGTTCAGGTGCGACACTGCGTTATTGCACACACAGAAGGCATCGTTACAGTGACTCCAAGCAGTAGAGACGCTGAGACTTATGTGAACGCAACCCGTATTTATGAAACAACTATTTTAAGACATGGAATGCTCGTCAGATTTGGTAAATTACATACCTTTAAATTTGTTGATCCACTTCAAGATCAACGCCGACAACTTTCCCCACCTCTTACTCGAGACCCACATCACGAAAGTCTTCAAAAAATTCCAAATGATTTACATTTCGTGGGCCCCCAATCGAGAGGTAGTTATGAAACAACTTTCGATGCCGACGGAAATGTAGAAACGACTTCCACGACATCAAGAGATGAGAGAATGTCGAAAAAATCTGATGAAACGAATGGTTCAAATCCTCGACAAATGATAGCCAACGGACCCATACTTAGAGACAATAATCAACAACAGATTAAAAAAGGTTCCGATCCAATACTTCCGGCAATTCTTGAATTATGGGAGGAGAGAGAAGACGCACTCCTCAATGCAATCATTAATCGTATCGATCCAAATGCTATTCAGTTTAAACTGTCCGTCACTTACACGAGTGAGTGCTTTCATCAATGCTTTCCATTCTTTTTAATTTTAATTTAATTTCTTTTTATACGAATGAAAGAGAAATTTTTTAAAAAAAACTAATAATTGTTTTTATCGGTTTATAGTTTATATGGGCGTCAGATTCAGAGCTTCGACGCATTTTATGCCTAATATATCACCAGAAGAGAGGGCCCACCGCTTGACTCAATTCACAAATAAAGTGGCGACTCTTATTCATAAGATAATTGAAGAACACTATCGGGAGCCATCATTCCTAGCCTTTTGGTTGGCCAACTCATCTGAGTTACTATATTTTCTAAAACAAGACAAGCATTTGAGTGCCTTTACATTTGATGCTCAGGACATTCTGGCAGAAGGCGTCCAATTGGCCTTCAGAAATCTCGTAATGTGTCAACAAACAGAACTCTTAAGTGCTTTACCCGCCTTTCTTGAAGACTGTGACGATAATATTGATGACAACGTTTCGGTTACTACTTCCAAGTTGTTGATAGTACTGTCCAATGCAATGGGTCTTTTGAGGCGATGTAGAGTTCACGCGGCCCTCACTATACAACTCTTTTCCCAATTGTTTCACTTCATAAATATGTGGTTATTTAATAAAATGATCGGCACTTCTGACTCTTCAGTCAATTACTGCACCAGAGTTTGGGGCCTTAGGCTCAAAAAGCGTCTGATCCAAGTCTGGCCGGTTTGGGCTGAAAAACAGGGCCTGGAATTAGCAGCTGAGTGTCATCTCAATCGAATCGTACAAACGGCTCATTTGTTGTGTTCGCCTAAAAGTACCCCCGAAGACATCAGTGCAGTCACTTTGAAGTGTTTTAAATTGAATTCACTCCAATTGAGACGAATTCTCGAGAAATATGAACCCTCTCCTAATGAGACGCCGATCCCCAGAGAACTAATTGAAAATGTCATTAAAGTGGCCGAAAACACAGCCGACGAAATGGAAAGAATGGAAGGCCGTGACATCAAATTAGAAGAGGATCCCGACCTTCCGCTACCATTCCTTTTACCAGAAGATGATTATTCATGTGATATGGTTCGCGGCATTCCCTCCGGTTTAGTCGAATTTGTTCAGACATTAGTTCAGACGGGTTTATGTCATTTAACAGTCCAACCGACTTCATCGGGTTATTGGAATATTTATATGCTGTCTTCTCAGGACAGTCCTAAATTGCAAAAAGACAATCCTTCAAATATTGCCGAATCGGTGCCGATGTCGATACCCGACAACTCCCAACAAACGAATACAATTTCGTCTCAAATTCCAATGAGTTCCTCACTATTGATGACTCAACCGATGCCACAATCAATACAATCACATCAATCGCCTCAATCACCAAAACAGCAAATGCCTCCCCCGTCGGGTCGTGTATCGACGGTTCCGGTGCCTGAACCTGAAGTGCAAATATTAAAACTACAAAAGAGTAATAATGGAATGGGTTTGAGTATTGTGGCCGCCAGAGGTATTAATCAGGAAAGACTCGGAATTTATATAAAATCCGTAGTAAAGGGCGGCGCCGCTGATTTGGTGAGTGATTAAATGCATTCCCTTTTCTTGTCTTTGCTCTGAAACAACGCTTTAATCGATTAATATTTTGTTATAAATTACTGTAAAATTAATTCAAAACTGATTTGAATTGAAAGGACGGACGCCTTACAGCTGGCGATCAATTGCTTAAAGTGGACGGACATTCACTCATTGGTATAACTCAAGAACGTGCCGCTGAGTTAATGACTCAAACGGGGCCAATAGTTACACTGGAGGTGGCCAAACAGGGAGCCATATATCACGGACTGGCAGGCATTCTGGCACAACCCTCGCCCTTAATACCCAGAGGTAACAACTCATTAATAACACTTAAATTTATTTCTTTTTTCACGACTTTTTATTCGCTTCTATTTTTGGAAGTCTTCTGTGTTTCACAAATTGTTTTCTAATCTCTATTTTATAATTAAATGAATGTCTGTTTCGAATCAATTAACAATTTTCTTTGCTTTTGAACTTTTGGTGCATCTGTTGTGCACTCGTCTATCGTTTCTCCTAAATAGTGTCTTCGAGTCCTATATCACAGCTAACAAAACATTTGATTGAAAGCAATAAATCTTTTGTTGAGCACAAACTCAAATGTAGTGCAAGTTTTGATTCTATTAAAACACAAATCGATTGTAAAGATTATACCAATTCTGGTACAACTCTTTGTGCTTCGAATATCTTCGACCCCGAAATAACCGAAAAGTGTGTAAACAATAAAAAGTCGATTTATAGTTCGAGCAAACAATGGGAAAGCGTTCAGACCTTAGATCGGGTATCGATCAGATCTAAGCAGAGGGTGACTCAAACACAGGTCCCGAAGAAAACTAACTCTACATCTAATCCGTTAACATATCTTAAAAGTGCATTATTTTCACAAAAATTCAAATCGAAAACCAGTTCCTCTCAAACTAAGCGAGTGATACGTCCCTCGACTTCTTTGATTATTTCGAGTCCTAATCGTAACGCAAATGACTTTAGAGCCAAAGCAGAGAACAATCTTTTATACGAACAGAATAGATGTGGTCCTCCAGTAAAGCAAATGCCAAATGTGTTATATAAATGCAGAAGTGATGAATCACTCCATTCCAACCCCAATAGCGTTTGTTCCTGTCTTTCCAATTGTGACGTTTGTAATGATATCTTCAATAACTGCTATATTTGCCAAACACTCAACAAATACTATGCAAATACTCTTAAACTTAAATCAAGTGAACTCTTCTCAAAGCAATTAATTCTGTCGACAATCAATCAAATATCTTTGGCTAAATGTAATTGTCTTTCCTGTGTCTGCAACTCACGAACCTCTTCTGCTTCTGGCAATATATCTGATAATATTTTCGTCGATTCTGGTCTTATTAATGAAAAATATTTACTCAGTTCTGGTATTTCTTAATTAACTTTTCTCTTATATTTGTATTCTGTGCTCTCATGTAATTCCAATATTTTTTATTATTTCGATTATTCATTACTTTAATGACATTTTCCCCAATAATTGATTCATTTCTTTTGTTTAAATGCTTTAATAATTGGTTTTCATTTTGTAAATGTTTTGCACGAATTCTAATTCGTTTCGATTTCAGCTTTTGTTAAATTTTTTGATAATTCAATTATTATAACATTTTCCCAGAATTTTGTATTAAAAGTGTTGTCTTTAAGGTTATGGAAACCCGCGTCGAATGAGTGAACGGGATATTCCGAGTCGAATAAGTCACGAACAGGAATTACAAATGCGTGCGCACAGGAATAATGTTAGTGGTGTTGGACCCCAACAGCAAATGCCAGCGCAGCCAAGAATACAGGGCAGCAAAAGTGTACCGACACTCAATGAAGACAACTTAATGACCACAACTACTCTTCCCCAACAACAGCGTCGAACAAATGAAATTCCTCCGCCATATTCTGTAAGCGGTCCTCACCCGCAATACAATTCAATGCCAAAGTCTGTGTCTGAGTTGAGTTCTGCTCAACATTTGAAGCAACCAAACGATTCCCGAAACTATGGACCGCATCACTCAATGGCTAACTATAACACAATTGGAAGTTATAGTCCCTCCCGACCCGATTCACAAATGAGTATTCATTCTCAACAGAAAATGTCTTCCTCTCAGTCACAACAACTTTATCCGGAAGAACGTCACTATCAAAACATACAATTATATCAAATACAACCGACACAACAGACAAAGACGTCTTCCAATTCAGTGCCGCAACGGATGCTTCCAAACCCTTCCCTTCAAAACAATGGTCAACACTATAATCCTCAACAGAGACCGCTCTCAGGTTTAGTGGTCAGCAGAGATTCAGATCAATATATGGGTCCTAAAGGACCTAATAGTCCCGGAACCCCAACTTCTCCTCGTCCTCCCATTGGGATTAATATGTCAGCACCGGATCAATTCCATTATAACCAACAGTTCCCAAACTCTCGACAATCACTAGATTTCAACGAATCGCAGCAAATGATGGATTATCCCTCACGAAATTACCCACCGCCTCATCCGCCTTATATTGATCCGCGACAGCGCGACCTCATGAGACAGGAGGCGAAAATGGATGAAATGCGTGAAGAAGTCCGTCGAAGAGAAGAACGCATGCATTCAGGAGGACCTCAAATGAATGCTAGCCTTCGAGGAAACGCTCCGAATGGCTTATGGCCACAAAGGCAGCCATATTATGCTCAGCAGCAAATGCCAGGGATGAATGGCGGACCACAGCTACGAATGGCACCGCCTCCCGCTCCTAAACCTCGTCCAACGGCAGCACAAATGCTTTCAAATTATAATCCGAACTCTTATTCACGTAACTCTTATCGCGAACCCCATGAGAACATACCTCAGGCACAGGTTAACCCACCGCCACCGACTGTCAGCTACCGATACGGACCCTCAGGTTATCCGCCTTCGCGACAGTCTGAGCCGTTGAGGTCACCGACGAGTAGTTCTGCCAAAACTCCGTTTACAGACGCTTTCAAGACAAGCAATAATCGAGTCATTAATAATTCAGATTTACGTAAAACCAATTCTGGTGTAGTCAGTCCTTCCCCCTGGGAAAGGGAAGAAAAAGAACGGGTAAATTTTTAATTTAATTTTTTACTTTTATGGCTAAACTATGAATTTTCTTTTGTTTCGCTGACAAAACTACAGGAAATTCATTCAAAGTTTGTTTAACTTTTCTTCACTAATCAATAATCACTGAATTGTTGACTAAAACTTCATTTTTTCAAAAACGCTTTGATTTTAAATTTGTTTCTTTATTTTTAATATTTGTTTCATATGTTTAGGCAATTCAGCAAAGATTAGAGGAGTCGAAGCGCTCCAGAGATGAAGAAATTAAATATTTAGAGTCACTTCCATATCGATCGCCACAACACGAAGAAAGGCTTCGAAAATTGGTTATTGAAAGAGAATTCCAAAGAAGAGCTGAAGAATTGGGTGGCGATGAAGACGAAGAAGAAGACGATGAAATGCTCGATAGGGCTGACAATAGAGAAAGAATGTTATCTATGAAACAGGATATTGAACGCACTCGACAGCGACGGATAGAAAGAGAAATGCAACAAAAACAACAAATGCACAACTTTAGGCCTAATCTCGAGGAATGGGCCAAAAGAACTCAACACAATAATGTTCACACAACCAATCAATTAGAACTACAGGAGGAAAGGCTCAGACAACTCAGACTCGAAGAAAACAGAAGACACCAAGAATTAGAAGCCGCCCAATTGGAAGAGGAAAGACTTCTCAGAGAAGCCAAACGAAGACAAGTAATGGTTTGATTGAATTCAATTCAAATTTATTCCCTTTGACTGAATGTCTCTCTTTTTCTGTTTAGGACGAAGACCTCAGATATAGAGGTTATCAAAAAGTTCAGCCGTCGGGCTCTCAATTGAGTGACTCCTCTCCAGTACCTCCGCCATTACCTAAATCTCCCCCTCCTTTGGAGGCTCCACAAAGACTCGACCGCTTACTTATGACAACCTCTTCGGCTTATCAGTCCGTTCCCGAACCAAAGGCTGATTTGAACGCAGCTTTGGATAATTCTTCAAAATATCCGTCGGCGCTGAGAAACGGTGACACTTCTGATAATTTAGTGCCTCAAACAAATCATACGCCCAAAAAGGTCTCGTGGAACGACACTCCCATTGAAGCCATTGATGACTCCGAACACTTGGAATCGGAAACCTCTGATCACCAAAACAGCAGTTTTACACTTCAAGACATCGACGAAGTTTTGGGTAACAATTCATACGTTTCGGGTAATACTCCGGGTGTTATCGGAGCTCAAGAAGTATATAACGATCCGCGACAACGAATAGAAGCTGAACGAATGCGCACAACTCAGAATCGACCGCACGTCGGACCCGAAAAACTGAGTTTTCAGGAGAAGATGAAAATGTTTGCGATGGAAGCCGGACAAAACGATTCGCCCAAATCTAAGGTCAAGATTTCTAAAGCCCAGCGCGAAATCGAAACCATTTATGATGGAACACACATTGATAATAATGGACAGAATGGGGGGTCTGTTGAGTCCGTTTCAATGATTACCACTTCGTCTTAATTTCGATCAAATTTTTTTGAAAACTTTTTGATGTATTGTTTAAACGTTAGACGAATGCAAACAAATTTTAGAAATTCTTCTGATTTTTTTGCCAATCATTGAAAAAAGCGATTAATTATTAATTAATTATTTTATATTTTATTATTTTTTGTGTCGTTTTTTCATTGCATTACATATTTGTGTAAAATTCATAACAATTTTCAAATTTTTAGACGAAAAATGTTTTTATTTAAAAAAATGTTTAAACTTTTAACGGAAAGTATATATTTTTATCACCAGAAAAGTCAATATAATTATAATTATTATTATTTTATTCATAGACTTATAAAGTTGTGAACAATTTTATTATTATTTTGTGTTTTTTTTGTAAGAAATTAAGTTTTTTTTCCATTTTATGGTTTTTATCGATTTTTCAATTGAACGCAAAGTTTATTATTATTCGGAAAAATATTTTTAAAGAATTTTTTGGTTAAAAAAGCGTTGATTTGTTTTAAAATACAAATTGTATTTTGTTTTTGAGACTTTTGAGACTGTGATCACTGTTTGTATTCCCTTTTCGACACCACATTTGATGAAACGATTGTTAAGATTGGGTTAAAACAAATCAAAATAGGCTTTCGATCACTACTTATTAAAGAAATATTTTATTAATTCGTACCAAAAGAGGTATTTTCCGTCCATTTTTGTATCTCTTTGTATAATAAAGTTATTCAGAAACTAATCTAATATTTTATCGATTTTTTTTGGAAAAATCAAATCTATTATAAAGTAATCCATTCCTCCATTAACTCATCCATTTAAGTTAATTATTAAGTAATGGTATTAAACACTCATTTATTAGGAAAGGAGTCGACACAAACTCTGTTGGCGTTAATACACTCTTTACGTACAAAATTGGCCACAATTTTCAATGAAATTTATAAGTTTTATAGCCTGGTTATAGCCTGGTTCCAATTTTCATTTATATTTGATTATATTATTTTTAATTTAATATTTTATGCGATAAATAGTAAAAGATATCTAGTCAAAAATATTATTCAGGTTAAAAGATATCCACTTTTAAAAACAAGAGGCAATGAATGGAAAGCTTTGCGAAAAACATCGAAAAAAAAACCTAAATTTCTTTTTTAGAGAAAATTTACGAAATATTTGTTTGAAAAATACCCGAAAATCTAATTTTTTTTAATAATAATTTTTTGAAAAATAAAATAAAATTTAATCTTAAAGAATATGATATAAGAAAAGAAAAACTATGAAATGCGTCAAAAGTGATGTTCGATAAACTCCGGGTCTATACTTAACTTAATTGAATGTATTTTATTATTAAAAATTTATTTTTCATTCATTTTTTTTTGATTATTCAATAAATATTAAAATTTAAATGTCTTTCAAATAGAAATTTCTATTAAGTTATGACTTGTTTTAATCAATTGATAAACATTTGTCTCAACTCTGAAGTCATTGACTTTTGGTTAAAGACTTAATTAAATGATTAAATTGTTTTAATAAAATTGTGTTTAAAGTAAGCATTTAATAATCAATGAATAAAATAACGATTATATTAATCATAAATTTCTATTAATAATAAGTTTTAAAATTAATAAAATTTTTGCAAAATTTTTATTCCTCTTTTGAAGAACTGCACGACTCTTCATGTAATGCTGGCTTTTTTATTTCATCCGGATATAACTCTTTGAGAGGAACCAGACTTAAGAGCATTATATGCCTTTCATAAGCTTTGGTTTTTCTAAACATCGAATCTGTGCCGTGAAGTCTATCCAAAACCCCTAACATTCCATAGTTTTGGTTAAATCTAATCGAATATAAATTTCAATTAAAACAAATAAAAAAAGACTTTGTTTTTACTTCAAGTGATGGTAATCGTGTGCTTCTGGGGATGGAAAGAAGGGAAAGTGAAATCCCGAGTGAGCGTTAAGTGTCGACAGTAAGGCTAATGTGAACCAAAGCCAAGCGGTCGCCAAATGAGAACCCATTAGAAGAGGTCCTTAAGTTTACAGAATTATTAAACACTTTTTCACATAAAGTTTTTATGTATACCGAGAAGTGGAGGCAAAAGATTACTGAAGATGTGTTCAATTGGATGACAATAAATAGCAGTTATAGCGATGGGTGTCTGCCATTCGTGATGCTGTTTATGAATATATTTATAGATACGAGGGTTATGTAGTAATCGATGGGAATAATAGAACGCCAATTCTTCCATCAGAATAAAAACACTAAGTTCTAGAATAACCCATTGAAAAGTTGGTAATTTGCCCCATTGATAGCCTCTGTATCTCATCACGTAATGACCCAATAAAGTTAGGGGTAATCCAATTATCAACTGATTTGTTATCACTTGTTTTAAGACCGAAATAATTTGAAGAAACGAAACCTAAAGTTTAATAAAATAAAGTGATTTACAACTCATTTCTCTTAATTTATAGATTTCTACTGACGGGGTATTGAGTGTTGGGGTCTTGTATTTTGTATTTGAGCAAAAAGGTAGGCCTTCCCGTCAGGTCAACGATTGTATAAATTGTTCCGAAAATCCAATAAACAAAAAATGTGACCATAAAAGTGCCCCAAAAGCCGACATTAAACTCATTGTGTCCGAAGAAGTCTAAGACATTCTCCCACCGACTTTGCCAGAAGTCACCGGAGGCGCCCCAAAACCGCTGTAAATACCTATAAATAAATATTTGTTAATTGAAATTCAAATAAAGAAACAGAATTGTATTTATCGGGCAATGAATACCAGGTAAGTGTATTGCGAAACGCTATGAATGAGATGATAGAACTGCTAAGGATTACAATAAATGTTTTGATTGAAGACAATAGTTGTGCCCTTCGATTGAAAAGTTCTTCTGCAGCCGTTGCTGAAGAACTGGAACCTTCGGGTGACTTCATTTTCAGAACCTTAAGTATAAATGAGTTCAACATTT